>PQWD01008733.1:0-68507 GCA_019425675.1 Leucinodes orbonalis
TGTATATAACTATAACCACCTGTATTCAATGCTGCATGATATTATTCGTACTTGCTGGTTTGTTATATGAATATCCAGCTGGCGGTTTGTCTGGAGGTGGAAGTGTTGGAACAAATACCGGTGGAGATGGAGGTTTATACCGATACCCTAAATCCATGGGAACAACGCCTGTGTCGCCATCCAGCGGTGGCCCAGAGTCGTCTAAAGCATCTGTTGGTGGTTGATACAACGATACCGGTGGACTCGAGGCCGGTATTGATGGGGCAGGCTTTTGTGCCGTAGGAGAGTATGGTGGAAACGATTCATAGTTAGTAGGTGCTGGGAAATCGTTTGCGGTAATTTTGGTGGCGCCGGTGGAGGAGGTACCAAACTTCCAACGGTCTTAGTAGGACCGGATTGTTTAGAGCTACTTCCGTATTCTTGAGGCAAATAGGGTTGTGCTGGGTTGTATCTATCAATTGATTGTCGCATATTGTTCATAATTTCTTCAATTTCACCACGAACTGGTTGTGTAAGTCCCTTAAAATTATCTAAACTTGTAAACATATCATTGCTTTTCTTGCTATTTGAAAACACGTCTAGTAGCGGCTTTTTTATATTTTTCATTTGTATTGGTTTGAGGTTTACGTAAGGGAATCGAATGTTAGGTTCTGTACGAATAGCTCTTGATTCATTTTCAGCTCCATTTCCTGAATTGGCACCAAATCTGCAAAAAGATTTTAAATTTAAAAAAATAAAAATCTGCATTAAAGAATTAAACAAATATTTAAACTTTTAATTACCCTGGCAAAGCGAAGTTTTCGTTGAATTGATTATTCTCATCCTCTGATTTAATTGCATCGTGTTTATTTTTGCTTTTATCACTGTCCGAGTTGAGTGGCACTTCTTCCCATTTATCGGAATATGAATTATCTTGTTTTTCACTATCAATGATGTGCCAAATATTTTCGACACCTGCTGACGTGGGAGTGGTGGTTATTGTGGACCGAGTTGTAGTGCTCGTCGAAGGTAAATACACAGGAGCGGGTCTTTTGGTACATGTTTGTTATGTCCATCACTATACAAGCTATTATACAACGAAAAGTAATCCGTCATATCAACTTCACTGTTCTTACTTTCTTCGTGTTCGGGTGCTGTATATTTTACTTCATGGTGCACTTTATTTGTTTCTTGAGAGACATACATCGGTGGAACGCTGGTGGTTGTTGTCGTGGTCGTTGATATCTTTGACACTCGTTCCTTTTCTAATAACTTTGTATAGATTTCCGCATGTGGTCTCCATTATCCGATTCAAATTCCGCGAATATTAAATCCGGCGTTTTGGTTTTCGGTGTTGTAGAAGTTGTAACTGCTGTTGCATTTTGCGGAGGATCCATTCTTCTCATCCAATTATGGTAGTAAAATGGAGCTGACCGTGCTTCGTTGCCCTGACTCCTGGGCGCTGGGGTTACAACATATACTAAAGAGCCTGATCGATTAGCTGCTTCCAAGCCATTTTTAACTAAACACACAAGCACCACTATAAATATTTTTTTCATTTTAAATTATATGTACATTTGGATACTAAAACTTGGACGAGTGGTCAGCTCGAGGCCTGACCAGTGACTAGAAAATAAAGGGGTATGCCGAAGATTTTGAGATGTCACACATTTTCAAGAATCCAATGCAAAACGGCGATAATTTTTAGCGGTACTCGAGTATGTAGCACGACATAGACACGATCTGGATGACCCGCACCCGGCCACAATTTACACAATTAGGGAGCTAGCGACCGACCCCAGTAGAAAGTGTTACATATTTGTATAACATATTTACCGTTTATATATTTTCATGAAATGAAACAATAATGTTTATGAATCTAATTGTGGCATGAATTATTTTAACTTTTGGTCTTTGTTGGTAACGGAAAATTATGTGGCCTCAAAACATATTCTAAGGTTAAGGTGTACCTAAGCACGCATCTGTAAATTACATGTAGAATTCTATTTTCCAAAACCTTCGAGATCTGGTAGATTCCATGTTTTTTACTTTAAATTTAATAAAATGTTTAGTTTTATGATAAAAAATGCCTACAGTTTGAGAGATGTTATGTTGAAGGTCGTTTACGAAATGAAATAAATTCATTTTTCTTGGAGAGGTGTTGTTGTATTGTTTACTATAGTATTGAATGACACGTAATACTAACTAGTTCCTAAAATAGACCAGCGAACTCTAAAAAGAGGTCACAATGAAATTGCTAACGTGTTCCCATTTGACTCACTTTTTAGACCAAAACAAATTTTAACCAAAAGCAGTGCTCACGGCTAAACGGCTGAACGGATTTAATTGAAATTTGATATGGTAATAGACGGTAACCTAGAATAGGTTTTAGGCTAAATTTTTTTTAATTTTAACCCCACCTCTAATGGGGGTTGGAAGTTTGTATATAACGTTCCCCAATTTATAAAGTAAAACGTTAAAATTTGGTATGCGGATTATTTGTCATAAAGAAAAAATACAACATATTTTTTTTTCTATATCCAACCCCAAAGGCCCAAAATCTCCAAAGGGGTGGAAATAGTATATTATTATGCGATTTCTTTAAGTTTTTAAGGTAGAAAGCTTAAATTTGGTATGCGGACTAAGTATTTATCACAAACGATAAATCCTGCATATTAGTTTTTTCCAAAATTGCCGCCAAAACCTGAAAAGAGGGGTGAGATTTATATGAAACTTTTCGACATTTTCAAAGTTAGGCGCTAAACCACGCTGGAAAGACGTACGAGTATGATTTCGTCTACAAATCAAATCTAGCTTGTGTATATTATTATGTATTGAATATTTTAATATACTTATGTATTCATATTTTATTTATGTTGTACTGATAATATCTTATATATTATTTTTTGTGTCTTGCCTTACTTGCCCACTGCCTATCTTTTTCTTCAACTTTTTCTACTCAAAGGTTGCCTGGAAGAGATCGCTCGTAGCGATAAGGCCGCCTTTGCCCTCTATATGTCTGACTTTTCTGTGTTTGTGAACCGTTTATAAAATGTGAGCAATAAAGTGTTTATCTATCTAGCAGTTTTTTTCTCGGAAATCGATTCCGAAACTTTCAAGTGGGGAATATTATACCGGACATTTCTCAGTTTTCAAGGTAGGAGCTAAAAATTAGCTGTTGTTAGATTTGCCTTCATAGCGTGAGTGTCACTAGGTACATTAAAAGTATAAAAAATACATTCAATGTACCCAACTGGGTGTTTGAAAATATGGTATTGCAGGCGAGAAACAAACAAATCCGAAACACCTTTTTGTGTAAGCTAGTTGTGTAATTTGTAATTATTAAAGCTCCCTTCAGTAAAACCATGAAACGTATATAATGTTTACACTATATGGTAGAGCTTGTTGTTCCCTTTTCAGTAGATTTTGTTAGCAATCGGGATTTTGTTTATTTTTAAATATATTTTTATTAGTTTACTCATAATGCAGTCTGAATGTCAGTGAGCTATCCAAGACGACGCCAAGATACCTTGAAGTACTATTCAGATTTATTGTGATACCATCTCCCATAATTTTCCACTCACAGGTCGCTGATCTATTTTATAGATAGTAAGCGCACGTCTCTGTTTTTGACGGATTGTGTTTATGAAGTTTCGTCCTATAGAAGCGACGCAGCTCATCCAGAGCTGCTGAGAGGCTTCTTCCAACATCGTTAAAACTGTTCACCTAACTCCAACAGCAGCCCGTTTTTGTAAGGATCGGTTGGTCATTGGTAGAGGAGCAAGGATGCTACCCTGAGGCCGCCTATTCCTTCCAGATCCTGAAGAAAGTGAACCTAAAAGCGAGGGTTATGGAGAAGTCTACCGTTATCAACTCTACTTTCCATAAAATAACTGTATCGTAGGCTGCAAATAAACCCACGGATAAAACGCCAGTAATCATCTTTAACTCGAAGTCGTCCTCAATATGCTGAGTTAGTATATTGTCTATTTGCAACACGACTTTACCGAGAAAATGAAATTATCAGACTCTCTAATCTCGAACTTATTGTAATCATTTGAATTATGAGGGAGTTGTCTCTCTACAGATTAAAGAATGAATTGATATATTACTACATAATATATAGTATATATTATTTAATGTATGATAATATAAAACAGTCGCTTTTTTGTCCCCATGTATGTACCTGTGTGCGCTTAAACTACACAACGGATTTTGATGCGGTATTTTTTAATAGATGGAGTGATTCAAGAGAAAGATTTGTATGTATAATAACATCCATTAAGTAGTGGAGAAATACTGTTATTTTTTAGGTTTCTAATGTGATGTTGTTGATAGTTTTATATTCCCATTATAAAAGGGTAAAGGATATATATGGGAGTTTGGCAATTACAGAGCTTTTAAAGATCTACCTACTTATATCAAACAAAGACAATTATTTTTGTTGTCACTGGAATCCTGGTTGATAAAGGTTACCTGTTTTTTATCTTAAGAAGTAAACAGGACGGTCAGGACGCTCACTTGATGGTAAGTGATACGCCTGAACATATCAGAGCGGCATTGAAGGAGACCAACAACTGTTAGACAGTTATTATTCTCCATTAACGCCGCACTGCGCCCGACACCCGAGACAACCGATGTTAGGTGAAACATTAAACCTCGACGACTCAGTATCGAGTCCACCACCTAGTAATAATAGCTTATTGATTTTCATATTTAATGAAACTTATAAAGCAAGCGCTTAATGTATTGAGAACCTGTTTGAAATATAAAGACTTATAAATTTTAGAAAGAAAACTATAAATTTACTATAATATTAAATTATAAATTATTTTATTTACATATAGCTGTCAGATAATCAATTAAAAAATATTTTGTAAACTTAAATAATGGTAATACTATCATTTTGTTTTACTGTCCTCTTTACGAGCTTCGCTCATGATTTCAGTGTCATTGTATGCTGGGTTATCCACGCCGGAGTCACTACCGCCATCTATGAAATCCGGCGGTAACTTTGACTGCTGGTTTGAATCCAATGCTTTCTTATCAGCATTGTTGTCAGTTTTAATGTCTGGTATAACGACATCTATCGGCACTGGCGGTTTACTTTGCATGTTATACGCCTCCTTGCTTTCGACGTCCGATGTCGGCTTCTTTTTGCAGATGTCGTTGTCGACAGTTACTGCACGTTTTCGGATGTAGAACGCGTTAAATAAAAAGTACATGCAACCGGTGATGAAGGTTGCACAGGCAAATATCTGGTATGTGTGGGCCTGGTTCCGAAATATTTCATAAGGTATCCACCTATCAAACTACCCGCGCCGCGACCTGTAACATAAGGTTTAGTCGTTTTACAAACAAAAAAAATGACAAGTAAGCTTTTATCACAGATAATATAATACTATCTTTTATACAGTATTGTTTTGTTATTTTATGACCAAAAACTGGACAAATGGAAGAATAATTATGATCTCAGTATAAAAACTGAATTCTTGAAATGTTTCAAGAGACACCAGACACAAGGGTGTCTGGTGCATACTCTTTCTAAAATATGAACCTGGGACCCAGACCCTTTTACTCACAGAACTTCTAAAATTCACCATCTACAAATTCACTTATACATATGAACTCAAAACTATCAGATTTTTCAAATCCACATAAACAATTTAATACGCCACGACATGTAAATGTCCACATCTTTACGCTTAAATAAATTCCAGTATTAAGAACCAAAACTGTCAGTGTTCTTACCAACTCCGTAGTACAAGCCGCCAAGCAGTCCTTGTACTGAAGTGTCAGTGGTGGTGGAAGATAGCCGCGCCGCGTACGTCACGGCTGCGGTAAAAGACAGCGATGACGTCACTGATTCCAGGGCCTCGAAGATCAAACACAACCACGGGTTGTATATCAGTGAGTATCCTGTAACACGGAACACGTTCTTGTTTGATGACTGTATTATGAAGAAGTCTACGTACTTTTGGGAAGCGATGCATATCTTGACAGCAACGTTTTAGATATTTTTATCACCTTCTATTAATAGTTACATCATAGAAATATTTTAGCTGAGGGAACCGTGTATACTTAGGTACAAATGCTGTTGAGATGAGAGTAACTATCGAGTTTCTTGCCGGCTCTTCTCGAAGATCCTGCTTATTCCGAACCGGTGGTTAGTGGCGTGCACAGATATTATGAGTAGGGTATGGAAAGTGAGTGACACTAATCGCAATAGTAATTAATAATTATCATTTTTGTCAAATTGAGTTTTCTTGATGACAGCAGATCACCTATGGTTTCAAATCAGTAGGGGAAAATGGGCGAATAAGTAAGAAGCATTGAATATGTTGGCGACTTTTTGGGTTGTCTGGACGCACATGATATGCAATGCTTATTTGCATATATAGAGTGCACGCCACTGCCGGTGGTAGAATCATAAAAAAATATAATAGTAGCAATTGACGATCTGTAACAGATTTTGAATAACGTTTTTTTTTTTTGTTTGATGGTAATCCTGACTACCATCAAACGCGGCTTACGCTTTTCGTAGCTCTATTATAGTAGGTTAATTGACTTATAAGGGGAAGCTTATTCAATCTCAAAAGTCACTCTTCTGATTTCAGATGTTTTCTATCAAAACATTACAACAAATGCAAGCAATAAATGACCAATGTTTATCACAATCTTACCAAAAGTCTTATAGCATAGAAGACAAATCCAATGAAAAGGACGTTGGCGTGCCCTAGTTTTCTGATAATCGGGCCAGACAGTACGAGGAGTGGCAATCCGGCGATACCACCCACGGTTATGGTGATACCCATTAGTGACCGAGAAGCGCCCAGGTCCTGCAGCAACCAGAAGAGGAAACTCTCAATGTAGCCCCACGCTGTGCCTGCAATAAATAAATAAATATATATATATATACCATTAATGAACAAGACGGTCAATGCTCTCATCTAAGTGTAATGTGTAGTGTAAGGTGGTAAGTGATACGTCTGACCACGACAGGACCAATATTGATGGAAATTTAAAACAGTAAGTAGTCATTATTTTGCCGTCAATACTGCTCTGCGCCCCGCCACCCAAGGCAACAGATGTTAGGTCTTTTATACCCGTTAATTTTACAACCTAAAGCGCTTTCATCCTAAAACACAGAAGTGCAAAACACTCCTATTTTACGAGACGATATCTGGCTCTGCGGTGGCACCTATAAGGTCAGTATCAGGAAAAAAGGACGAATAAGTGCAAAATTTTACTATTGATTGACATTATGGTAAAATTTATGGTAATAATGTCTATAGTTAATAGGTAACTATAGACATAATTAGCGCATTTAAACGGAATCGGTGCCGCTTGTTTTTCGAACTGACTTGTTGAAAATTTATTTTTACAAGCATCATATTAAAATTATGAAAACGCATTCTTAATATTAAAAACCAGGGCTACGAAAATACATCTCACAGTATTGTCCAACAATGTTAATTTCCTGTCTAGCCAAAATGTTTGTGATACGCGAAGGCGGTAGTAAATTTTTAGCTCATTTGACGTACTTAGCTTTTAATGAGTTATAAAACATAATAATGTGTACAGTTATTGTAAGTACTACTGATATAAAAATGAACCATTACCTACCCATAATAAAGCACGCAATGAACAACGCAACGATTTCGATGTTTCTAAACACAGAAATGACATCTTCTAGAAGATTCTGCGCGGGCTGCTTGAACTCCAAGTCGATGCTCAGCATGAGAACACCGGACGCTATTTTTAAAACCGCATACAGGTAGAACGCGGGCCTGAAAATGTTGCAAGAAAATAATATTACGAAGTCTTTAAAACATTTGCGAAAGTTACTTATGCCCTTATTAGAGCGTCGGTGGCTCAATGGTGTGGACTGTCGACCTACCGGGAGGGCTGAGGTTCAAATTCCGACACGTACCCAATATGTTTTCGAATTTTCGAAAATATATGTACGTTATCCGACGCTCTTACGGTGAAGGAAAACATCGTGAGGAAACCTTCATGCACGCCTGCGAAGAGATTCGAAGGTTGTGTGTGAAGTCGTCCAATCCGCACTGGGCCCGCGTGGACGACTAGGACCTAATCACCCTGTACGGGTAGGCTCGTGCTCCTTGGTGGGGACGTTTAATGAGCTGATGATGTTGATGATGACTTATGCCCTGTCTTCTGGAACCCTTAATAGGTACTGCTACCCTGGTAAGCGTGGAGATTACGGCAAAAGGTTGACTATTGTGAGGTAGGCCCAAAGTCCATGAGTGGACTTCTACAGCCTGGTAAAATTAAATTATCTCTTTATACTTTATGAACTAAGGCCTTGCTCACTTGCTTGAGGCTATATCTGAATCTTGCAAGGATACCAACATTTTCGATTATAGATGGTGAAATCAAAAACATTGGCATTTTTTTAAATAAGGACCTACTCGTGAATACATCTCCCAAATATGAAGCAAATCTATTGATACAAAAATCAAATATTTTTAAACCCTAAAAATCATGTAAAACACTTTGCGATTGATCAATAACACATATTACAATGAAAAAAAAAGTGTGAGGCGGGTTCACGGTGCGCCGTGTGGCAGAGAGAGTCGTAGGACGGTAGGGCGGGCGGCGCCCGAGCTCTGTATAAAGTAGCACGAGCTATAATAAATTATATAAATTATTTATTTGTTCATCATTCCATAATTTGAGTAGGTATCTACAATAATAGGACGAATGGATGCCAATGATTCCAAATTCACGCTGTATTTATTTTTATTTATTTAATCTTTATTGCACAAATAAATTATGTACAAAGGCGAACTTAATGCCAATTCTTCTTAATTTTAAAGGCAAAATTCACAGAGTAATTTTTTTTTATAAAAAAAAACGTGTCTGGAATTAAAAAAAAATATTGATAAAAAGCTCTTGGTTTTTGTAACTTTCTACGATTATTCACCTAAAGTCCGTGTAGCCCTTGCCGCGACTGACGTAGTCTATGAGCATGCCGGAGAGCGGCGAGGAGATCATCCCACCAATGCTCCCGTAAACTCGCTGCAGGCCGTAGTCAGCGCGCTGCTCCCGTACAATCGCGATCACGGCGCCTTCGAACATCGCGAACGCTGTGCCACCAATGATCCCGATGAACACTCGAACCTGCATGTTTTATAATCATCACATAACGTCTTACCGCAAAGCACAGGCCTTCCCGCACAGCATAGCCAAAAAAAGTAAATATCCACTGACATTTATACAGCGCCATATATCCCAAAAATAAACGGGTACTAACAAACAACTGATAAACATACTTAAATACGTTTTTTTGAAAATACGTAGTTACATATTATACATAGCAAATACCTAGACCAATACAAACATACATGTTCATGCACACAAATGTTTGTACTGACCGGGGATCGAACCCGGAACCCTTGGTGTAGTAGCCGACATCTCAACCATTACACCAAATGGGTCATCAAATCCAGCCGCAACTCAACACACGGCCCGAATGCGGAGTGGTGTTAACACGATAAGCCTATAATTTCTCACACAAAATAGCATTGGGAGTTTGGGCTGATATCCAGTAGGTATTCGGGCCAAAGGCGCAAATATTTTTAAATAAAAAAATGTTAGCAATCTGTCTTGACGGTCAAAAAAACAAAAGCAGTTCCGTGATCAAAAAAAGGAACAAATCTTAGTAGGTAACAAAAATTATATGTGCTTGTACGCAAAGTCGCAAATATGCTATACCGAAAGCATGACTTTGCACAGTCAAAGGTTAACGTTAATCCGATACCCAATTATTTATGTTTTTGCATTGGTCTCGAAGCTTCTCTCTAAAAACAAGCAATAGAAAAATTTGCGTCGCTTACATAACTACCTTCCTAAAAAGGCAGGTGCAAGTAGTATTTACGTATTATTTAGTAAGAGTGTTAGTTAACATAAAACAAATCTTAATTGTATATACTACACCTAATTTTGTTGAAGTTGAAGTTTGGATTATTAACTTCAGATCAGATCGTTTAAAGTGTGACGCAAGAAGGACCTAGCCTTAGTAAGAAAAAAAAATACTGACCACATCTTTCAGTTAAACAGCGTCGATGGCTCATTGGTGTGGACTGGTACCTTTCGATCTAGAGAGGTTCAAATCCTGTCGCGTACCAATGTATTTTCTATTTATTGAAAGTATAGTATGTATACGTTTATCCGACGCTCTAACGGTGAAGGAAAACATCGTGAGGAAACCCGCGCACGCCTACGAAGAACGTATTAAAAGGAACATATTAATAGATATTGAGGCCTGAGTAATAATAGTCCACTATGTGCGATACATGTTTCCGTTTAAAGAAGTTTGATTGGTACTTTTCAAAGTGCATTGATATTTATTACAAGTGAACCGTGACAATTACCAATTATAAGTGCAAGTAATTGTCTCAACTTCACCTAATCCCACAAAATATATTATATAAACGTACTTCTCACGATTACGTGAGTAGACGTCATGCATCATATAATCATGAGTAGATGTTCCGCTGAACGCATACATGAGTCTGGTAACTAAGTCTCGAATGTAGGACAAGGCCGCGCGGGCCTTAGAGCTCTGGCGATTGCGAAACACCAGATGCCTAAGCTAACAATAAGCTCTAAGCTCTGTTTGCCTAACATAAAAACCTAAAAGAAACTGTTAAATTAGAATTTATGAAAGATTTGAAAACCCATTTCTTAAGCCGTCTATGTCCTAAGTTATGTAGCGACGGAATGTAACAATTCCCCGCATTTTGGTACCCGAACCACTGTGGGGGTGCAATGGGCATGCTCAGATAAACACAGATCAAACTTGAATCATCAAAACCAAAAGACATGATCTAAGCTGTAGGTGCAACGCAATTATATATCGATGCAGTAAATAATTACTAAACGCTAATTACAAAATATTAGGTAAATCGTTAAGTTAATAAATATGCATCAAGTTAAAGCAGTATTTTGTGCAAACATGTATGTCCAACGGAAATTACCATGTTTAGAACTTACGTCTAATTTAAGGTTAGATTTTTCACTACCTATGCGTTTTATCGTGGTATTCGAACCTACGACCCTGGATAAACAGCGATTTGAACTCAGCGCTTAGACCATTAGATCCCATGGTCTCAATAACAGTTGATCTACTCTTGTTTCATCATTTTTATTAGCCTTTAACCAGTCTATGTACTAGAGTGGTAAGCTTTACCAACCCAACATAGGAGCCGGGAATAAACGGCTTAATAGTTTTCGATCCGATGATGGCTGGCCATTACGATAGTAAAATTGGCTTAACTTGGTCGAGCTTATATTATTTAATTTGATCTTAATCTGAGGATGACACAAGCAGGCAGATAGTTTAAGCAACAAAACAATATGTCCGTCACAAGTAAAACTGTCATTAGCATTGCTAAGTATTTTAAATTGTATGTTCTTTGTGTTATGGCCGTCATCAAGGTTAGCTAGATAAATATGTATATTATAAGCAATTTTTACGAAATAACCACATATTAAAGTTATATTAACATTTATTTAACAACGACGTATAAATTTCATGCGAGCAACCGGTAAAAGCCCAGAAACATTGTAACCAAAACAAACAAAACATATATTTGTTAAGATCTTGAATTGACATTCTGACTCGAAAACGTATAAAACAATTTAACGCAAGTTAACTTAATAAATAGGCCTATAACGAGAAACTTTTTTATTGCCTTTATGCAATTTTATTGCCATTATACAATTTTATGATCAAGGTTTTATTTAAAACACTCGTACATGCAGAAGCTATTGGAAATGGTTCAAGGTAATGATGTAAGAAACAAAACTGTCAAGGTTATCCAGTGATCAGAGCTTAATTTGTAGGTAGTAGGTTCGAATCCCACGGAGAGACCACGCAGTAATTGAAACAGGGCACGCCAGTTTACCGTTCATTGCCTACATACAAATCACGTCAGAGGCAGTAAAGCTGTTTAGAAACTGACACCTAGGTCGGTCTGATTTATTAGTTAATCGGACTACCGATTAATAACTAATTAGATGCACAATCTCACTCAAAAACTGTCCGCGGCAAAACTCTGCCCATCGCGTCGGTTGGGCAGAATTTTCATTCATTGTCACGTCACTCGCTACATGTCTTAAGTGACATAGTACTTAGTATGCTCGTGCTTTTGATTTTATACACTTTTAATGACGCGTTATGGTCAAAATTTAATGAATATTTTATGTTTAGTTATTTTTATGTCTAAAACTTATGTGTCAAGCGGCTCGGACATTTTATGGTGGATATTTCTTCGTGATTGTGCATATAGATAATTTACGGTTTATCTAAGCCCGCAAACAATAGATTTTCTATTGTTTTACCCTCTAAACAGTAGCCTAAATTATTACACGAAAAACAAATTACAAATGGCAAATTTCTATCAACATTTCGAACACCAGAGAGAGTTTTCACCGGACATCAAAACTAGTATTCCACAGCTGTTTTCGGTATGTCTGTAGAAATTATAAAAAAGTGGAGATCTAGTGGGTCAGCTGGTGCAGTAGGTAGCCGAGCGGAATGGGAGGCAGGCAATGTGCCGGGTCGCGCGTCAAGTTCGCATTAGCCAGTTAACTACGATCAGCCGACAATCTTCCATAGCGTCCGTCGGTCAATCTGCATACGTTTACGGTAACGTTACACGTGTTCCCCTTGAAACCGACGGGGCATTACCCAATCGAGACCCTTTGGTCTTATTAGCTGTTATATCGTTACGTCTTTTATGAACAAAAAAAATTCATTTTTGAAAGCGCCCTTTTATTTCTGGCATCTTGGTACACTAAGATGCTGACCTTAAATAACGAATAGCATTTGTGTTTCAAATTAATCGATGATGTTTTTTATAATCTGAATACACAAACTACCGCCATCAACAAGCATGGTACTATATTCCTGCAAATAAACTACCACATGACAAAGACAACAAACTCTATTTAAAAGAACACGAGACTTCAAAGCTAGAACAATGGTATAAACTCGATTTGCATCCAAAAAACAACAACTTTGGCCTATAGCTTGGTCTCACTTCGCTTATTGACAGATTGGACTTTGGAAATCCAAAGACCCCGGTCGATGATTAAATTTAGATTAATGTTCTTTCTAGACTTACCGCTAAATACGCCAAAAGGTAAACACAGGTCGAGCTCCAATTGCTGTTGTTTATTTTGGCACAGAGTCTTGCGAGGCACAGTCCCTGCGCATGCAGCAGTACATCGAGACAGCTGCAACGAATCTACATTCACACGAACTCCCTCCCCTTCGAGTACCTACAACCATATGATAGTTATATTAACATGAAATCATATTTTTTTACAAAATCAAAAAAGTATGATTTCACTAAAACGGTAAACACTTACCCCGTCAAAATAGTCCTTGCATTGGTAATTTTCTTCAACTTCAGTTGAATTTCCAGTGACTAAACCAACAACTTTTATTACATTTTCATCCTCGTGCGTAATCCGGAACTGATACATGTCATTAACCCTCTTATCGACGATCTCATCGAAAATCTGATCATTGCCAAAGTTGCAGACTGCATCAGTTGAGTTACGTGCACATTCCAACTGATACAGTTGGGGTGTGGGGAAGAAAATTTCCTGATCAGATATTTTCGCTACGGTTGTATTGAAGTACTCATTATTAGTTAGTATTCGAGATGTGCTCTGGTCTTTTTGAGGCCTCATGGAATTCGTGGAGAGTGAAGACACCGTATGCCTGTACACAAGTCGTTGTGAATCCTCCATTGACTGGATATGCAAGTCGTAAGAGTGCGTGTGTAATATTGCATCGGTTAGTTCAGTGGTCATGTCACTTGGCAACTCGCATACTAAACCGCACGACGCCACGCTGCAATATAAAACGTAAGTATTACATTACAGTTATCGAATCTTAGCGGTAGATTAACATCTAAAGTTATCGTATATTTAAAATTTTTAAAAATATTGCGCTATAAGTAAACGTGATTTTGTTGAAGGCTGAATATCTTCAACAAACTCGGTTACGTGCACAACACGTACTTGACAAACCCAGCAACGATTCAAAATCCCACGTCGACGGTGGAGATTGAATGGAGACTCTACTGAAGTGAAATGTACGGCTTAAATAATAAAGAGAACATACAACATAAGTTCTGAAAAAGCTATATATCTCATTAAAAGATGTGAACCCAAATTTGATACCACAACAGTAAAGGAGGTTCCGTCTCTTGTGTACACGGAAAAGCTCAGGTGTCGATAATGAAATATAATAACTACATACCTATAATACCTAAGCGCTTGGTTGAAATGTCTTTTTTTATTAAATTAATTATTTTATTTTATTTCTGACCAGTTCCATAAGATAAGTAACAATATTCCTACACGTTAGAGTTCATAAACGATGTACGTAAAGATTAACAGCACACAGACAATCTGTGAAGTTCTTAGAAAGGTACCCCTAATAATTGTAATAGTTTTTTTTTTTGGAAAAATGTTCCGTTTCTTTTATTTTATAATTTCTTCAACCTGACAACATTGTCGCTTATATCCTAAGAGATGAGGTCGGAAATAGAGAGAGATAATGAAATTTATGTATCTACTTACAATGTCGTTATTCAAAAGAATATACAAAACAAAGTCGGAGATTAATTTTTATGAGCAGAAAATATCTCATGATTTATTGAATGAAAAGTCTACAATCTCTGAGAAATTTATTATAATTAACTTCATATTTGTGATTTTAATACCCCCGTCCCTTCCTGTAGCAAACTGGAGATTGACTAATAAAAATATCGGGAAGATCTACTTTCAAAACGTGTTGTTTTGAAAGTAGATCTTCCCGATATTTTTTTTTTTTTCGGTGCAAGAACAGAAATAACTCTAATTCCGACTTCTAGAGATAACTCACGTCAAGTTGACATCGTATGGGAAAGGGTGCAGAGGATCACAAGGATGATCGTTCATGTGCCGCAGACGCGCCGGCGTCGCAACTGGCCAGGAGTCCACATCTGGTGGGAAAGTGACCGTGATGCGGCCCACCGGTACTGCTAGCAGCAACAACGCTGACGCCCACAAGAGCTGACGACAACGCCAACAGTAACTGCAATTAAATACATGTCTTTTTCTAACTGATTACTGAACTGCAGTTGGCCTGCGGTGTTTAACAGGCAAGATACGTACAAGTTTTGACAGCCCGTGACTGTTAACTGTAAAACTCATAACTACGGTTTTGGAGTATAAAATAGTTAAAATGTATATAAAAAGGCATATATTGTATAAGTACGCAATTAAATAAACAGTTCAGACATAACCAGAGAGCAAATACTACTTTTGAAAATCATACTCTTATTCCAATATGTCACTCTATGAATGGAGCCGTATTCGGTGTCTACACAACCAAAATATTGTTCGCAAGTCTAGGTTAACTTTATAAATGTTGTATGGCATCTCGATTGTAGTTTATTAATTACCTACCAATATTAACATAGCAGATATCTATTTACAATTGTATTCAAAATAACAAACACTGTAAGTCACCGTATGCTCAATTGAAAACAGAACGGTCAAGATTAGGTAATCTTGCTATTGTAGATGCAAAACAGGATGTGGCGTTTATAAGCAGACATGATCAACAGAACTGGACAAATTGCAGTTTTTGCAGTACAATGAGAGCATGCCGTTATATCGAGCGTTGACGGCAGATTAAGTACAATGTCATCACCCTAATTTCCCGCGGGTACCAAAAGACGGTTAGGGATAGAACATTTAGCAAAGAAGTAACTTTTAAAAATGCTTTATCTCTAACGTCCAATAGTGAAAGGAATGGCAAACGTAAATTCATAATAATAGAAATACAAGGACACACAACTCGATTATACTCTGGCACTAATGTACACAGAAAATTAATTATTTGACACACAATGAGCACAACTTTTTTAATGATACAAGGCTAGCACTTAAATCATAGAACCCATTTTATTTTTCTTGTGAGTTTTCGATGCTTAATACTTGCAATCAAAAGTATGTAAAGTTTTATGCATTAGCATAGCAGTACTTACAATGAACATAAGAAAATGAAATAGACATTCATGACGCAGATGGAACCGCATACCGACATGCTCTTTTTTTCTATCCTATTTCGCTTGCATATCGGAGATAAAAGATTAACTTGGGCACGCTTAGCTCGATGTATATTCGCTAACGTTGTTCTGTTTGAAAATTTTCAAGTAAACCAACTGTTACATAGTCGATCAAAAGCCTTTTGTCGAATGAAATATGCGGTTTTATCTCAAGAAAGTTGTCTTTGCCCGCTAGATATGCAACGTTCCTAATGTTTGCGCACTTAAGAATATAATTTACAGAACAATTATTACATAAAAAATTAATAACCTAATTAATATACTTTTAACAAATGTCAAAATAATACCGAAAAACACTTGTATAACTAAACAAAAGCTGTTATCAAAAATAATTAAAAAAAATTAAAAAACTCAGTCCACTGGCATTCGATCGCAAGAAACTATACTCACAAATATTGGTTCTGGAGATGATCGGACCCCGATCATAGGATAATATTTGAAGGACTACAAGGAATACATAATTATGAGCATCAAGTCTGACCCGAGGATCACTAACCTTGTTAAGTTCACCGGCAAATGTTATTAGGTCTGATGTCCAAAGAAAATGAGTGTGTGCGTGAGGGAACGTTATGGCCGCCGCGGTCCGACTTACTATTTTAGGATAGTGGTCGTTTCACCTACCAATCACATATGGCCGCGGTGGTGTGCTACGCCCAATCGCCCATGGCTATTCTATGAACTGTTCCGCAGGGGACAAGCTGCATGCATGATGAACAATTAGGAAAATTGTGTATGGTAAAAATACTCAACGATTGATAATGAAGTCCGTTATCTAACACAAATCCCGTCTTGATTATAAACGAAAAAACACCTATTTTGTTAGTTATCGTCAAACATCTGAAGCTCCAACAGGACATGAAAGAAATATGTATTAATATATAATACTAGCGCCGTGACTGAAGTACTAACTCGAGCGGGAAAAAATAACAAGCGCTCGCGTATGTACAAATTAATCGTCAGAGACAATACGTACGTTGTGAGTATTTATGGTTTCTGCAACGCGCACAGCATTTCTAATTCTTCAGGTCATTGTCAGTTGGCATAAAATTGCTGGAAGTTCCTACTTAGTTGTAATAAAATACTATGTAACATCCGGTACGGGTAGGCTCGTCACCATCGCCACCAGGAGGTGGGGATGTTTAATGAGCAGACGATGACTATGCAAAACCCTTACTGGATTTTTGAATCTAACTGTGTGCGCTGTATCGTAAAACAAAATCATCCTGCTTTTTGAAGTAAATGAACTCTTAGTTGTGTTTGTAAAAAAATATAATTATCAATCATAAATTCATTGTAATTGTTTACATTATTAAATATATATATTATCAGTTTATTTATATTTTTTTTAAATAAAATTATAAATTTGTATGTAAAGATTAATTCTATGGTCCCATTCATTACTACCTAGTTATATATTTATCAAAAAAGGAACAAACTTGTATCACCTTAACATCCATCCGTATATTACGACAGTCACACCTTGACTGAACAATGCGCTGTTGTATATAACTAATTCTTGGAGAATCTGCACACAATAACAAACGTTAGTAGCTAATTGCCCTATAACTAGTTAATGAAAAGTTAATTATACTTCATTATTTACACGCTTAGTTGGCTTTATTCGATAAGGTACTGACAATATGAGAAGTCTATTGACACAATAATTCTACAACAATGTCAGATAATCATTTTACAAAATATTTATATTACTGTTTTTTAAGACTTCGTTTTTTCGAATTTTTTGGACACTAGTGAAAATTGAAGATTTTTTAACTCATGAAACGGCAAGTTATTCAAACTATAAATTTAGTCTTGGACCTAAAGTTAGCACCTAATTTAAATGTTAACGCTTTAGATGTTTTTATAATGTTGCACTGTGAAATTATGTTTAAATACGTATACATACCACGATTTAACACCTCGAAGACAAAACAATGTGCTTATTCGCCACATTCCCTAACGGGATTTTAACACATTACCCTCGGTTTCGTATGCCGGTATTCAACCACTAGTCCAAGCGGTCATCTATCACACAACAGCCTCAAATAACCTACTCAATATAATTATCATTATTTGTTTATGCATTCTCTACATTGATATATATTATGTTCACTTCATTGATGAATTCAATGTGTTGGTCACTGAGGTATGAAAGAATAGACAGGGAATTAATTAATAAAGTGAACGTTTTCATTCCTGGAACGGATGATGATAGATCTCATGAGTGATTAAACAAAAACTTAACACTAAGACCACATAAGGTCAACGTTCGCATAGCTTAACGACCCACTTTCTCTGCACAACTTGTCTGAATACAATGTTGTGGGATTAGGATGCAAATAGCTCTGTGGCCAAATCTTTATATGCATTGTATATAATAATAAGACACAACTGAAATTGTTAAAATTTATTTTCTTTGTGCCTAGTCTTTACCAAGGCTTATATTCCAGTGTGCCATGCAGGTTGCAAATTCACTATAGGCTTTTATAATGATTTCTGCTGCGTCAATCACCCGGAAATAATTCATTATTGAAGGAGCTTTAACCTTAAGCTCAGTTCAAGAGATTACTTATTACCGTGAATAAAAGGAGTTATAAAGGAATAAATAAGTTAAGAACTACTTATCTGAAAATTGACAGTACTACTTTGCAAAACAATGGGCTTCCAATTGATTGGCTGTTTGACATGACTACATACCTACATAAATTATATTATACGAGTTGGTCCATATATACATTATGACATGAACCTATTTCATTATTTATTCTCAAACTGAAGAAAACCATGGAGTTTATTCTATAATACTATCTGACTGGTTTTAATATTAATAGTTTCGTGTCAAGCTGCTAACTAGCGTCTAACGGGGTACCCTTGCAATAAACATCCCGCTTAACTTGTTCATATTGAAGTATAAATAACTATTATTTATTACCTTGATATTTGCAACACGATAAAAGTGGTAATAAATTATAATTTACTCTTGACATCAGAAAAGGGGCATGGTTCTTGAAAGGACTTTAAGTTATGGAAACAGTTAAGTGTAAGAGCCATCCTTCGGCGTGAAAAGGCCGTGATACCTCGGCCTTAAAGAAAACCCAACGATTCCTATTCTATGACCAACAGGTTAACTTGCCTTCCGAATTACGGAGGGATTAATATTTTTTTTTTTTGCAATTTATTATTTAATAAAAAGTGTATAAACATCTCACTCTCTTTCTCTCTTCAACATATCGCAGTCTAGTGCGTAAAGTATTTTTTTCGTTGTTTAGTATCCTATTAGTACAGGCTAATCTTTTTTTGGGACTAGATGGCGTTGTGTGATTGTGATATTTATTGATATTTTTTAAGTTATTTTTTTCGATTACCACACACCTTCATAATAAATGGTCAAGAATTACCAAAGCAACCAGCCATACAGTCCACTACCGGATTATGAAGGGATGAGGACAACATTTTGATTGATGGAGAATCCTCCATTTGATAATGCCCTTTCTGGAGCGAACAAGCAGATTTTCGGGCTCATACGGACAAACTACCTGGATTTTTGTGAACCGTAGGCAAGCATTCCCAGTATCCAGTCCGTCTACATAAAGACACACATTATAGAGTTTGTTAGCTTTTCACCAGAACGTTATTAATTATTGGGCACGATAGATCGCAAGAATCGATATTAAATTTCGTTCTGCTGCCTGAAATCAAAAAATAAATATTTGAACTGTACCAATTAAGAATCAAAGTTAGAACAACAAGAACCCGACGAAACTTCCTAATTGTTGCTACGCCAACGCGATGGTCATCAAAGTACATACATGTGCATAGTTCCTTATTAAAACACGTTTGAAACTATTACTTATAATTTTAAGATTATATCTATTGCATAACGGAGCTTTTACATGATGCTTTTTACTTAATTAGTTTGAGTTAATCAAACAGCCTCCCAATTGTGTCACCTAAACCACACATCAATCAGAAGCGACCTAAATATATAACCTATGGATCTCAAATCACGATATCCAGTAATTTAATAAACTGTAGTTTCGTTTCTCGTCGTAACCGGCAAAAAGCAGAACTATGGATAAAAATAGGTAGAATTTAAATTTCCTAATAACCTAGGTAGATTAATGTTCTCGTTTATACGTTCTAAGAACGATGGCCGCTGGTGCAGACAAGTTCTGGAGTTGAGACTCTGACCACATGGACGACGACTTGCGAATGACCGCTTGTGAGGCACGACGAGAAAACGGAGGACAGGGATATCCAGAACAAACGGGGGAGACTACGTCTAGTAGAAGACTGCAACAGGCTGAAGTGATACTTGCACGTTGTCCCTATACCAGCGATGAAATGCCAATTTGAGCCACCCAAGAACATTTTTAGTTATATGCATAACACAATAAGCGTCGCCAGTCGCCGTATTACGATGATTGCCATAACAAAGTACGAGACGTAATTTGGAGACGTGCTGCCCGCGCTGGTGATTGTTGTGTTTTCCGTCACACAATTCACGAGCTATGACGCACGCGTTTGTCCACCAACTTTACACAGAGACAAATGAATTAGAATATAGAAGTAAAATATTGATAGATCATCATCATCGGCAGGGCACGGCTCTTACCGCACAGCATAGCTATCTTACTAGGTGGTAGACTCGATACTGAGTCGTCTAGATAGGTACCACCGCAGTGCAGATATCGTTCCCGTGAAATAAGACTGCTATGCTCTTTTGTGTTTCGGGATGAGGGCACTGTAGCTAGTGAAATTACCGGATATGAGAGGCCTAACATCTGTTGTCTCGGGTGACGAACACAGTGTGGCATTGATATCGAATATTAGCGGTCTATAAGTTGTTGGTCACCATCAATGCCGCTCTGTCACGGTCAGGCGTATCACTTACCATCAAGTTAGCGATCAGAACGTCCTGTCACTTTGTCACATAAAAAAATATATAGGTATATTAGGCCGTAGTCCAATACAGTGAATGCATGTCCATTAAGACATATTTTCTTAGAGAGAATGAGTGTAAAAAAATAAAATATTTTTACGTTGATATTATTATAGTAGAGTCGCTGCACTGACGAAAACTGTCCCTATGAACAATAGATTTTCTATTGTCTTTCCACGTTAGCGTTCGAGCGAATAAGCTACGTTGCCATTGTTAGCGTTGAAATTTGTATATGGTTTATACCATATAACAGATGACCTACAATATGAACGTTAATAATTTGGATACAAAACGCGGAAGTAACGCACGGGCTATGCACATTAAAGCAGGAATTGTATCGGCAGAGGATCGACCGCCATGCGCGCACGGCAACCACAATACAAGTAAAGGTTATTGTGACGGAATCGATTGCGATTCACGTTACGGACGACGGCGATTAATATCGTTTACCGGATGGACGCTGGGAGTGGACCCTGAAAACGCGCTCGGTTATTGTCCAATTTATTTGTACCCAAAATAACTCCAATGACATTTATACAGCCTGAGGACACGATTTGGCGGCAAAAATTGATTTTGTATCGTGGTCTTTGTTGGTTTCATGGAACATCACATTATTAACTATTTGCATGGGAACTTCTGTTTCTAATACTGTCAGGGCTGATTAAGGCATAGATCAGGCAGCATGTAGATTTAATATAGAGTCACTCAATCTACATTAATTGGACATATTGCTTGTGTGAGAAATTCATAGTCAGAGAGGTCGTACTAGTAATAATTCTAAAGCCCATAAATGTTTGTGCATTTAGTCTTTAAACTACTAGGCTGGTCAGTTTGATCATAGTTCAGGACAAAACTATTCATATGTGTTCTCTCTTATACCTTAACCCTCAAACGGATATTGGCCTCTCAGATTAAGCATTAAAATTCCTGAGCTCTGCTTTCGTAATTCAACATAATAATAAATGATAAAAATCAATCCATAGCCCAGTATTCCAAACTTTTGCAATAGTCATTACCCCTGGCTGGGGTCATTATGGGTTGTATCATATTGTGCATTCTGTGATGACATCCGCCACGTGAAAATCATAGAAAGATTAAACATTAGAAAAAGGGCCTCTGTCACATCCCTTCAAAAGAACCGGGCAACTATTTGGCCCTTAAATCTTAAAGTTTTCCAATGTAGATACTTGAGTACCTACCTATACCTTTTTTATAACTATTGTTTACATTTTTCATTAAACACTGTGAAGGTATTTGCGTCAATAAAATAAAGATTTGAATAAACACATATTTAGCATGTTATTTAGTGTTTATCGATTACTCACATACAGTGTTGTGTTTCAGTGATGAATATTTTATTTGTTTTATCAGTTACACAAGCAATTAGTAACCTAAACAGTAGCCATGTAGGTACAAATATATTGAAATGGTAACAAATGAAACACTACTTAATCAAAGGAAAAATCAAATACTGATAATATCCACCAAAAACACCGTAACAAAACAGAGGCCATCAAACACATAAAATTAAATCGAATGTTTTGAGATACTGACATTGAAGTCATAATAGTAAAAATATTTAAATCATCATCAGGAGCTCATTAACGTCCCCGCCAATGGGCACAAGCCTACCTGAAAAGAGTGTATGGGCCCGTAGCCGTCTACGCGAGCTCAGTACGAATTGGTAGACTTCACGTCTAACTTTTAAATAACTTCGTGTGTGTGTGTGCAGGTTTCCTCACAATGTTTTCCTTCGCCGTGTAGGAGCCACCGACGCTCCATATACGGTACTTTATATTAGCTTAGGCCCCAAGGCAACCTCACCAGCTCACGGTATTCCATCCAAACGACGGAACATCTTGCGATCCGCTAACACCACAGATTTCCCAATACAGGAGATGGGGCAAGCCGCGTTTTTAAGTGCGACAAATGTAAGCTCAACGAGCATACACTGGCTGCCAGTTTACGCTCTGTGTAAGTCGCGTCCAGACGCACGCATTTTAGAAGAAAATACCGTTTATTTTCCAAAATGCCGTCCTGTGCAATAGTAACATGCCATCATCGCAGTGATTTAGTAAATTTAGCAAATAATGGAATAACTTTTCACAGGTAAGAACCGAAAACTTTGATTTATATAATTAAAAAAGGATATTTAAACGAATCGTCCGTTTTTTATTCATGAAAACATATCAATGTAAATTCTTTGTAACGATCTCGGTAGTTATATTACAATGCGGCTGTGCTAACTGTTCGTCGGTTCGCAATTCATAATATGCGCGCAATGGTTAGCGAACATTACTCGTGTTCCACTAGAACCATTATTCGGTAGTACGGCCCCTGACCGCGTCCGTTGGTACAAACGCCTAGTGAGAACCATTTTATCGACCCACCTATCGATATATTCGTATGCAGTCTTGTATGGAAGCGGAAGGTTTTTGTTTATTATTTTACGTTTGTATTTTTTTATATCCTCGATTCTACTAACAGTATTTAAGAAATATTTTGAGGCTATTTTATTATATAAAGTTATTTTATATCTTTTATTCGATATTTAAGTTTGTTTAAAAACATAAGTACATAATAAGCGAACAAAGTTGATAAGAATCACGACGGCTATTGGCTTTTTATCAATGGTGACTGTGAACACGCCACGGCCATTTTTAATTTGTGAATGTGGTTGTAAGGATTTTATAAAATAATGAACAAATAGTGATTTATTTTATAACTTTTTAACATTTATCATTATATTATGTCTGCCCTTTTCTGAAGCTATTCTATAGTAATAGTATCTAATATTTAAGGTTCCCAGAAGATCAGCGTTGTAAGTTTTACGTTTATTATAACATGGAATAAGTAACCCTTTACAAGACAAATATTTATGTTAATTTTACCATATCTACTCGTATCTGCCTTGGGTGTTGCTATTTAAAAAAATATATGTTTTCATTCTAAACATTATCTCTTGAAATGTAATTAAAATTTACTTTCGCTGTATTGATTTTTAGCGATGATATGATATACATACGTCGATCGATAATTATAGTTCTAATAAAATAAATAAAGCTACGCGGCTTAATAATATTGTTTTAATAATATTATTAAAGTTCCTCAACATTATTAATACACCAATAATATATTTCATTTAAAATTAACATTTATTTCACGTAACCCAAAATTAACAGTAGGATTTTTATTTTGAATCTTCGTGCAGGTAATAGAAAAAGTATCGATATCTATCGATATAACGCTTCCCCGCATGGATCACCGCGTTCAAGGTGTCCGTGATTGGGTAAACATTGACCAATGACGAGTAATATTATTAAGTGTAAGTATTTTTAATGTGTGTGTGTAAGTTGAAATTGCGACATTGGGTCTTCTTATAAACTTAGCGACTCGTCCGGTCTAATTGTGTTATTCCGATGTCTGTGGCTAACACGCATTGAACCAAGATCGATGAAAAGTGACGGCGCCAAAGCGAGTTTTTCCCATGGACACATGTCATTTGAACTTTAATGATTCAATGGTGTAGTAGTGGTTAAGCTATTCTCCATCGACAGATCGGTCCATATCATAAGAGTTCTGTAGCAACCTGGGTCTTGACATTTACGACACTTTATATTCCTCATGTAAATTTGGGATTCCCGTACATCTTCAATATTAATGGTTTAAACAGTAATTACATAGTATGAAGAATTTTCTATGGTGTTACCGATTAAAATCTACCATAAAACAGAACAAATGCGTGCAAAATTTAACTATTGAGTTAAAAAGCGATACTATTAGCGCATTTTAGAATTAGCAGAATTGGGGCCCTTAACTCTTATGACAGTTGCGGTGGATGTTATGGCCGCGTGCTTACCTAATCACACTGACTTACTCTGAAGTTGCCGATCTTGTCTGCCAGCATCCCGGCGAGCGGCGGCATCACGATGGACACCACCGGCGTCACCGCCGACATGATCGCCGTCTCCTCAACATTAATGCCGAGCTCACGCATGTGGATCGTCAGATACGGGTACAACACGAAGAGAGCTGAAGAGGAAGGCATTTACAATAATGGATCGTTATACCCTACACGGGCCGATTTATTACTTCCAATATGGCATTGTATAACGTCACCCATTATCAAATAGGTGGGCCAACTTGAGCTCTGAAACAGGTGCTTGATATGAAGGCATTCTATGCGATTATTTATGCTCATTATCATATAATTAATGTCAAGAGACTCATAAATAAGGTTAAGAGTACATTATTATGTTAAATGCGTATTGCCATATTTATTTAAATTTTAAATAGGTACTTGACTCGAAAAAGCTAGGCAGAGCCCCGCTGTAATTTAAGAGTGATCTTTGAGGACGTTTATCTAAATAAACCTTAGTGGTCTATTCTTATATCATTGTTCGAATTTTTTGATCAAACAATCAGTGGAAAACTTAGATAAACGCTGTTTTGTTCATCTATGGTGGAAAAAACATATATTTTAAAATGGCATCCTATGATCTAGCCTAATTGACCTATGTTGAAATTGTTGTTTGATATAGCGGGTGTTTAAGATCTTAAACAGCGTTAAATGCTTTCAACTACAATAAGTAGGTACCTAATTTATTATTTTGTTTAAATAATAACTCATAACGTTTAATAGATTCGAAGTTCAAGGTTTAAATTCCATGTTTATTTAGCAAGTCAGTCAAATACATAGGTACTTATTGATTACGTCTTCTTTTTTCAACTAAATTATTTTATAGGAAACTTGTTTAACGCAAGAAAACATTGTTTCTAATTTGATTTCTTTTATTTACCACTTAGAAAAAAAATACCATTGTAGGAATGGTAATTTAGATTAATAATTAATATTAAATAAAATTAATAGATTTAAGCGATAAAGTACCTTTTGAAATAATAGATCTATTATACCTGACTCGATACATATTTACCTACAAATACGTCTGTCAAACTTAACTCTTAGCTTTTGAACCCATAATTCCGTTAAACATTCTTAGCGCTCAACTTGCCAACCCGATTGCTTAGATTCTATGACAGAAAAATAATAACATGCCAGTAAGGAAAAAGAGATGAGTAGGTACTTACTTGAAGCGTGAACGAAAAATAATAGCTTCAACGGAACCAATTTCTTCAGTTTGAGATCATCGATGATTCGCTTAAAAATGAACGTATGAAATGCATCTTGGTAGGTATATTTAGACTACGTTTAAAATTGTTTGATATTTATTCTGAGTCCCGAAATTCTTATGTAGGAAACGTTTTGGTGACCCTGTCTCCCTCGTTTATGACCGTTCGTTGATTTTCTTGATGCATGGAAAATATGTATCTGTAACAAAAAACATTAAATCTTAATATTTATTTTAACCCTAAAGTAAATTTAGGAATTCTTTCAAATTTTTCATCTACATTCGTAACATTATGTAGATATTGTGTGTATTATAAACTATTAGCATAAATCGAGCAAGGTATTTTGTCATTCGTTATATTATTGTTACTTAGTCGTTTGCCATACAATCATAATTGTGCGACCCTGTTTTCTTTGTTGTTTTTTATTTTTGTTCAGTTAATATTATTGTTATTATTAGATATTTGTTTTCAGTTTATAATTCGGTCTAAACTGAACATTCTGTCATGTTTTTCTATATGGACAATAGCGACCCGCCCGGCTCCGCACAGCTGGTAAAAATGCAGAAAATAGGCCTCTCCGCGCCGTCCCGCCGTCCGTCGTCTTGGAAATGTAGGTACATATAAATGCGCGATGGTAATCTACCATTTATCATCAAATTCACAAGCAATTTAACCTTCTCATTTATTATATTTGTTGAAAAAATCGAATTACAGAGTAAATTAACTTTTCGACTAAGTGCCATTACCATAGTGTTATGTATACTAGTTCAGGTGTTGTTATCATCTACATTTGAGTATAATCATAACACGGCACAGTGAAGTAGTGCGCGGAGACTAAGGCATGCTGGTAACAGCCGCCAAACAATAGTCGGCCACAATGAAGCCTCGTCACAAATGTAAGCAATGGACACACCAACCGGCAGGCACGTCGACACATATCAGCCTATTTGAATTCATTCGACTTTAAAATGTTTTATGAACGTTTCGCCAATACTTACGATTGACTTAGGTATTTATAGGTTGTAGATGGTATTTTTATCGTTTTATTGAAGCCTGTATTTTGTGTACTTATATATATTTATATATATACTATATATTTTTTGTAAATATATAAATATAACACATAGAAAAAACCCAGACCGATACAAACAGATATGTTCATGCACACAAATTTGTTTTGGGTTTCTTGATCAATAGGCTGTCTGCCTATTGATCAAGAAACCCAAAAATATTTTTATCGTAGCAGGCGAAGCCTTAAAAGGAAAAATATATACGAACCCAAAAACTGGTAAACAGAAGAGTTCAAAGAACTGATTAGTCTGATGTTCAAGCGACATCCACGCTTTCTTATCTTATTTGTATTTAATATTTACACACCTTTGTGAGTTTGCAAACGAATCATTAATGAGTAGGTGGGTTGGTATATGATCTACCTAGTTATATTAATACAATACCTTATTAAATAAATAAAAAGATGTCTAAGCTACCACAGACCAAAACAATCACCTAGTGTAGCTAACTAAGTCAGTTGTCTAATTGCATGTGGTTGAAACTATGTACTTATTATATTTTTAAATACACATAATAAATACTTATGTAC
This sequence comes from Leucinodes orbonalis, assembly GCA_019425675.1. Lineage (NCBI taxonomy): Eukaryota > Metazoa > Arthropoda > Insecta > Lepidoptera > Crambidae > Leucinodes > Leucinodes orbonalis. The sequence goes on from PQWD01008733.1 coordinate 27,815, forward strand.
TTAAAAATAATGAACACCTAGCTGCATTTGTAAACTTCTGTTGTTTTATATTCAATTTGTTATGTTTTTTATAATAAAATGTACAGTTTTTGGGAGATTTTATGAATAATACCTATATTAGAGATTTAATGCGACTCAAAACGTTTGATAACTTTATTGTTACGGTATATAGTTTCCTAGAAAAATATATGTTGTGTGCATTTGAGACGGACTTGGCGCGTAGGTACTGATTGCCATATCATGGACCGATTATTTCAATTCCTATTAACCTCCTAAATTAATATTTAAATAAAAAATAGAAAGGCTAATGTCAATTGTTAGAAGCTATCAATATAAATTATAATAGGAATAAAAATGTATATAAAAAGGAAACGAAAAACCAGGTAGGTAGGTAGTGCAACTGTTTTGTACATTACATAGTTGTTATTATAATTTGACAAATAGGTATTACAACATAATATTATTTTGTGAACAGTCTTAAATATTATATTTCTTTAATAAGAAACCAATTTTAAAGCGGGCCATTAACAAATAAAATCCTGAAACACTCACCGTAGTCGCAAATGAATAAAAACCTTATCGAAGAACTTCACTATAAACAATTTTTATTAAAATTTTTTTTTTCATCTGTGACTATTGACACATAAAGTATATAGAACAAGAAATTATTTATTTATTTAATACTGTATTCTCAGAAATTTATATTTCACTGTGGATTATCTTCGCGGTTGTTTTTTAAACGCAGTTTTCGCGTTCTGCGTAGCGGCGTGTGCGGCCGCGAGTATGAAAGTTTAACACAGCACTGACTCACGCGCAACCCTGTGCGTCCTCGTTGAAATAGCAAACACCATTCAAGCGACGATACCAACTTGTACATTAAGCCACACTTTTGTGTAGTGAAAGGTATACGGGGTCGACGGTTTTCTACACAGGAGAAGGAAGGAGCAACGACCGACACTACTAGTTACTAGTTGAAGCCCTTACCTACTAGACCTACCTACCTAGGTAGTACATAGTAAATATTATATTGTCTGTGGTAATACCTACTAGATACTAGGCACTCTATATATAACCTCACCTTCATCCAAGGGTTTTATATTTATAACTGCACAGAGGCCACCTTAAGCTAATGCTAGTTAGTTGGCATCATGACAATTGAGATAATTTTATATTAATATTCTTGTCCTATGCCTACGTTGTTTACAGATCAGCAGACAGCGCACTATATAGGATTCCATATTTAGGAATGTGGACCTAGTTAGATTAGAATATGCTCATATAACTCAAAGACAGCCTCGAATCCAGGTCCAAATACACTAGTTAATTCGATAACTACATACTAAGATACATTAATTAGTGTCAGAAGGGCGTTCACAAAATTGAGAAGTAAATAATTAATCTAGGTGTAAGTATTCAGTGCCAATCCTCTGTGTTCTGCAAGGCGTTGGGTCTCAGAGGTCGTGAGTTCGAATTACGCGGGGAAACCGAATATCGAGTCACTTTGTGCGAATTTTATCAGTTGGGTCAGGACATTGCAGGCTGAATCACCTGATTGTCTGAAAAAAACATGATTCCATGCTTCGGAGGGTACGTTAAAGTATCAGCCCCGGCTGCTATCTCAGGATTGTAGTCTACAGCCACCGATCCGCATTAGGCCCGCGTTGTGGCTTAACGTCCAATCTCCCCATGTCTGTTCGGGAAGGCCTTGTGAATGCAGGGGGACGTTAAAGGATGGTGATGATTAGGTTCTAAATAGTTTCAAGTCACTTACTGTAGGCAGGCAATCCTTTCTCGAATTTCTTTAAGGTATAAATTCAAAAGATGGAAATAAAAATTAAATTAAAATTTAAAAAACCCCCGACACAAAAACTTAGGTAATTTCCTTTAAAAAGTAAAAATAATAAAAGAAACTTAATGTTAAAGTACCTAAGAATCTATTAATAATTCTAAAAAAAACGTCGCGTTCATTATTCTGCAAATTGTTTCTGATTTAATTTTCATATTTATTTTTAGCTCTATGTTATATTTATCCCGGTCGCTTTGGGGACTCTGTGAGGATGTGGGGCACGGTCTCCTCGGTTTCGGGGTCATATGCATGATGGGCTCTCTTTGCATTTAAACCTATGTAGGTATGCGGAGAACCTCCATGTCCTGTTAGAATTTGGGTTGTGATTCCCTCCACTGGATTTTCTTAATAACGCGAAATACTGTGTATGCGTCCGGAAAGAACAGCTTTGTAATAGCGGCCGTTTCTCCTGATTGGTACCGCCGATTCCATTCGTCGAGCGTCCCTCACGAATGGAGTGCTTGACGAATGAGACGGCACCTTGTCATAATCAGGTCTCTTCCTGCTTGTTAAAGCCGCTTCCTTCGCCAGTTGGTCTGCGCGTTCATTGCCTTTCAATCCTGCGTGTGCTTTGACCCAGAACAAGGACACTTTGCCTTGTGCCAAAGCCTCGGTCAAGTTTCTACGGCATTGAACGGCTAGGGAGTGAAGTGTGCCATGGTTTGACAACGTCTCCAGTGCCGACCTGGAGTCGCTGTAAATCCGTAGGTATTTTCGCTGCGCTTTAGTACCTCGCAAGTCGCCCTGTATATAGCCAACAGTTCTGCTTGGTAGACAGTGCAGTACGCGGATAAGCTAAGTTTGATGGATCGGGTCTCTACCTCGCTGTTCCACAGGGACAGCGCGGCACCGACCCTGCATCAATCTTGCTCCCGTCGGTGTATATTCGCACCGCCTGCATTTTGTTATTGTCCACCTGTGTTTGGCTCTCGAGGTTTGTGATTTTCAGGTTCATATGTGCAGCCGGGTGTTGAGCTTCTGTATAGCCACCACACGCTCCATCTCTCTGTCTCCAGCACAAGCCGAGATGACCCCTCCTCGCCTCATACAAGGCTGCTGCCTCTTGTATGCGCAAGTCGAGGGGAAGTATCCCGGCCAGTGCTAGGGCAGAGTTCAAAGAGACCGTGCGGTAGGCTCTACAGAGCTTTTGCGCGAACCTCGTTGCACAGCATCCAGCTGCTTTCTCACCCTATTTTACGTGCCGCTGATGCCCAGGCGATAGCCGCGTACAAAATTACCGGTTCGACTGTTGCCACATATATCACGCGTATGACTTCTGGGTGTAGGCCTCAACTCTGTTTGGCTGTTCTTGCGAGTTGTTTGTAGATGTTAAGGGCCTTCCTACATGTGTTTGCTATGTGTGTGTATATGTGAGCGTTGTCTATCGTCACCCCAGCAACTTGATTTCCCTACGCATTTCTATGTCAACCCCCCCATGCTCAAGTGTGGTGTGTCATACTTGAGTTTGCGTGTTATAATCATTGCGTGTGTCTTGTGTGGTGCAAATTTCAGTTTGTTTTGGACTCCCCACTCCTGAACACAGGCCAGGGCGGCATTGGCGCGCCTCTGAACCTCGAGCGCCGTGTCTCCATCAAAGACCAGGACGATATCGTCCGCGAAGGCCTGCACATATTCCTTCCTCTGCTCCAATTTCCGAAGAAGTGGATCCAGGAGGACGTTCCAAAGAATCGGGCCTCCCATGGACCCTTGCACACACCCCTTGTTGGTGCTTCTTGTGCACTCTTTGCCTGCGTATCGAACCTTTACACTTCTGCGGTCCAAGTAGTTAGCGAGTAACCTCCTTATATTGACAGGGCACTTCTCCTCTGCCAGTCTAACCTTTATGGCCGGCCACCAAGCGTTATCGAAGGCTCCCTCTATATCCAGCGAAACCAAGGTTATGAGCTTCTTTTGCTCCAGCTTGCTGTTGACGTGTTTCATTAGGGTATAGAGGGAGTCCTCGGTACTCCTGGGGCATGAAGCCGTACTGGGCGCTTATCCGTGGTACCATGTGCCATTTTACTCTGGTCACCATAAGCCTCTCCAGGACCTTTCCCAAGACAGGTAGTAGTCCTATTGGTCGATATGCCTTGGGGTTCGAGTAATCGTTCTTGCCTGGTTTTCTTAGGGCGACGACGGTGGCTTCCTTCCATATGGTCGGGAAGTGGCCCAACTCCAGGCACTTATTTGCCAGGGCGAGGAACGTTTCTGGGTCCCGGAGGATCGCCTGGCTGCAGATATCCGAGGTGAAGCCATCGGCTCCCGGGTCGTTCTTGGGGTTAAATCTGCTAAGGGCGGTTTTTAATTCCATCATTGTGAATGGCGGGTCGTGATGTTCGTCGTCCGTTTTGTCGTTCACTCTCTTAGCTGATTCCCTCGTTTCCCGATGGCTTCCGTTTTCCCCTTGCTCGATGTCTTCTGGGAAGAATGCCTCGGCCAAGTAGTTTGCAGACTCCTGGGGCTCCAGGGTTCTTCCTCCTTGTCTCTTTGTGTCTCTTTGTGGTCCTTCCTATCACCCGGTAGATTCCTTCCCACACACCCTCCCTGTCCTGCTTCTCGCAGAGGTTCTTCCAACTTTGGATTTGTGCTTTTTTGGCTTGTAGTTCGTATTCCTCTTTCTTTTCCAGGTATTCTTCTACTACTCTGTCTCTTCGGACTGCTGCTGCGCATCGGATTCTTCTCCTCCTGGTGGCGACCTCCCTCTTCAGATCCGCGAGCTCCTCGGTCCACCACGGTACGGTAAGTTTAATTTTGTGTTTTAGTTTTGCATGCTTCTGTTATATTGTTAGTGTAGTTCTTTATTATTTCTTCTAATCTGTTTGTGTTATTTATGTCTCTTATTGTGTTCTGGTTTATGTTATTAATGGAGTTTAATTGGGCCAGTTTCTCACGAAATTGGTCCCAGTTAGCCTTTTTTGTATTGTATTTCCTGGTTGTTCTATTTGTTCTGTTTGTGTTTTGTTTTTTCAGGTGGAGCCTGAAGAAGATGCTGTTGTGGTCCGAGCTCGTGGTTCCAGTTTCTACTCTCCAGTCATCCACCAGGGGCAGAAGCTCCAGCGCGCATGCTGTGACGTCGACGAAGCTGGTATACGCTCTGTTGCCTCTTATGGTATCGAAGGTAGGTGTGCATCCCCGTATTAAGTATTTGCATTCCAGATTCTTCCAGGGTTCCGGCCAGTTCTTCGCCTCTGTGATCTATTTTTAAGCTTCCCCACCAGGTGCTTTTTGCCTTGGCGTCTCCACCTATTAGTAGCGCTGTAGGTTTTGTTGCCTCCTTAATGTGTTTCAGGTGTTCCAGGTATGGCTGTATTGGAGTATCCGGTTCAAAGTAGAATGAGACCACTGCGATTTCCCAGTTTGCTGACTTGATTCTCACTACGGCGAAGTTGTTGTTGGTGAGTTTCGGGCACTGGATTACATCCAGGTCGTCTTCAAAGACGGCTATGGCTGCCTTGACTGTCCCACTTCCTTGGTCAGCGCACTGGTAGATTCTCGCTCCCCGGTAGTCTTTCATTCTTCTTATCCCCCCCCACATATGGCTCCTGTAATAACGCAAAGGCTACTTTGCGCTTGCTGGCCTCAATCATTAGTTCGTATGTTGCCAGTTCCTTCCTTTGTAGGTTGACTTGCGCTACTGTTAGTGATGCATTCCTGGTAGGGTTGCTTGCTCCGTTGTTGCCGATGACCACCTTAGCAGTAAGCTATCCTTGACCGTGCCAGTGACTCCCATTTTCTGCGGACTGGACATTCTGAGCTGAAAGCATTGTGCTCTACATTATCTGCTTTTGCGTCCACACAGTTGCAGCAGGTTGGGGTTTCGCCGGCACGCCATGCGTCGCACTGGTCTCTCATGTGTAGTCCTCCACAGTGGCTACACTTCAGTTGTCTGTGTGCAGAATCGTCTTCCATGCCCGTATCCCAGACACATCGAGCACTGTATCAGGGGAGACTGGTCCGTTACCCTGACCCTCTGTATGTCGATATGTACTACTCCTGCACTTGTCATTCGGTTCCATATCCTTGGAGACACCTTCATGACGATGTGGGTAGTGTGTGGGTTTCTTGCTCTTTTCCGGAATCTTATTTCGACTCTATCTTCTTTGTCGTCCAGTCCGGCAAAGATCTCCGCGTTTTGCTTCCTCAGGGCCCCCGTTATGTCCTCATCCGTGTTGCAGTTTAGTACATCCTTGAGTACTAGCAGGGGGTCTTTGTTCTTTACTTCTTCCACGGTGAGGTGTTCCCTAGCCTTCTGTAGTCTCAACTTTACATTTTCCTTTTCCACTTCTGTTCTACATCCTAATATTATTTTTCTATCTCTTGCTTTCCGTATCCTATCTATGATTACTCCTCCCTCCTTTGCGTTTATTGCCTTCCTTACTTTTGTTGGTACTTCGTCACCTGTTTCTTTCTCATCTGTTGAGGCTACTATAACGGAGTGCATTGTTGTTTGCTCTGACTTTTGTTTTTTCGGTAGAGCTGCTATGCTGGAATATGTGGCTCTCTCTGCCACTTCTTCCATAGATGTACCCTGTATGTACCCTGTCAATTTTCATGCTATTTTCTTTAAGGATCCTTGTATGTTCTTCTAATATGTTTTTTATATCTTGTTCTTGTTGTTCAGTCTTTCCTTCCTGTGTCTGTACTGTTCTTACTTCCGTGTTCTCCTTTATCGTTTTTCCTTTTCTATCACTTTCTGCTTCTTGCACTAACTCGTATAATCTTTTTAATGCCCTTTTGACGTCATCTTTAATTTCGGTCTTCGTATTTCGGGATGTGTCCAGGATTTCTATTGCCTTTTCCTTGCATGTTTTCGCCTCTTTGAGTCTTCTTGTCAGTTTTGGTGAGGCCTGTGTTCCTGTCCCTTCGGGTCCCTTTTGAATATTTTCAATACTTTTTCGAACGCTTACCCTAGTCACGGAGGGACCTGCCCTTCCAGTCTGTGTAGGTGAGCGTTGTGTTTGCGCTTTGGTTTCCGTCATTTTTGGTTTTTGCGGTGGTGTGTGGATCCCAAACATGTTCGGATGAGTAGATATCTTGTTTAGTTCAGGGGGACGCGTCAGTGGGTTAAAAATCTATGTGATATACTTAAGGGTCAATAAACCCAGTCTTATCGCGTAAGTATATCACCGTCTATAGTTTCCCACCCTAACCGGTGGTGTCTAGGGGTGATTATTGTGTTTATGTGTATGTGTCTGTTGTAATTAATTGTGTATTAATGTGTGTTTTTTGTTTCAGGTCATGCGTGGGTGTGCTCTTGAAGTGTGTTCTAATGTGTTTTTGTATTTTTTGTTTCAGGTGGAGTGTTACTGTTCCTGTGGCGTGTTCGTGTATGTTGCTGGTACCCTTAACCTAACTATTTTTCTAAAATTTTAATTTTTTGGAATTTAAAAGACAATTTTTCGGCTCTACGTAGAGCTACGTAGTAAACGTATTGGTACTGACACTCTGTTGTACCTTATATATTATTTCTTATATCTAATTGTATATATTATTACGTCAAACTACTTGTTCGTCTATTTTAGGGATCTCTATATAGAGCTACCGGCCTCCTTTGTCATTAGCTGTATGGGTAGTTTCTTGCCGTTATAAGAGGTCAAAACCGCGACTCTCTAGCACCAGCGGTTACGGAGTTATCCCGACTTTTGTTTTTCCAAGATGGCGTCCAAAATGGCCGCCACCCGTCAAAAACGTCTGTATCTGCTCAACGGAACGTCGCAGCAAGGCGTGCGACGGCTCTCCGTGATCAGCTCGTCCCCAGAGATCCTCCTATGTCGTCAGAATTTTTGTCCGGTCAAAGTGTCCGGATGTCCGGTTTAGGGGTATGGGTGGAAAGCCTAAGGTGGGGCAAGGTGCCCAAAGGAAACCCCGTCGCTCCACGACACCGGGAAGCCGAGATATTCGAAAAACAAACTATTCAAAATGGCCGCCCAAAATGGCGGATGATTTTTCAAACGTCCGTTTCTCCGGCTCCAGACGTCGTAGAGAGACGCGGTTTTCTTCCCTGACTTTCTCTCTCCGTGCTCTTTAGGACCCTGTGCTCCGTTAAAAAATGTAGAGCTTATATTTTAATTTTCTGACTCTACTTTTGTAGAGTCGCTATTGGTGTCTCTATCTGCCGCGCCCCGACTGGATGTCACTTCCGGTTTATCTACAGTAGTCTGCAAAAGCCCTATCCCAAGTTTCTTTATTTAATTTTAATACGACTCTATGTAGAGTCTCCCGACCTATAGGATGTTTCTAGGTCTCAATGAGACCTACCCAGGTGTGAAAATCGCGTCTCGATACGTACGCTAGGTCAGAAGTTATACCACATCGAGTATTTCAGACCCCCACCCCCCCCCCCCCCATTTTGAAATTTCCTAAATTTTTTAATTTCTAGATTTTAATGTAACACTAAAAAATAGTTTCTATGAAGAAACCTATTCCCTAAGTAGAACGGTTTAAGTAGGGTTGCCGGTTGAAGTTTTACAATTTTAAAGTTTAAGTTTTACAAAATGTGGAGTTTAAATTCTTAATCACTTTTTTGTTTTTGAAGCTAAAATTATTTTTAAAACTGCTAAATTTAGGTTTTATTAGGGTCTCACGTATTCTTGGGAAAAAACTTAGAATTTTATGTATCTTATGTATTTTTTGTGATTTTTAATGTAATTTTAAAAAAAATTCCTTCCTCTTGACAGCGTACAACGTAGAGCCGTGCGGATGGTCAATGATCTGTCAATAACCAATGGTCTGGATTCCTTGGCCTTGCGTAGAGATGTTGCGAGTCTCTGTGTTTTCTATCGCATATACAATGGGGAGTGTTCCAACGAACTGTTCAATCTACTATAATCTAACTGGACTACCCGCCACAAGATGAAATTCCATCCTCATCATCTTGATGGTTGGCGTTCGACTACAGTTCGATTCATGCGCAATTTTCTTCCACGTACCTACTGTACTTATATGGAACGATCTTCCAGCAGCGGTATTTCCTGACAAATATGACATGGCTAATTTTAAGAAAAGAGCATATTCCTATCTAAAAGGTAGGAGTTTTAAATTTTTGAAAAGTGATAAATTGCTAAAAAGTTTAACTCTAAGTTGTCCTGCTTTTGAAATTAGGCTAGCCCTTCGGTTTCTACTGCCTCCACCTACTTGTTTACTACAAGTTAAATTAAAAGGTATTTTTGAGGTACCGGTTATCTCCGGAACCTTTGGTCGGATTTTCACGAAAATTTTAACCTTTACAGTGCTTAAACTAGGCTTTAAAACTAATAACTTAAAACTAGGTCCACATATACAATAAAGTCCAGTAAAAAATTTCTAAAGATTAAAATTACACTAAAAAGTCTCTACCTTGGTGGTTTCAGTCGCGATTTTGGAACTGGAACCGGATCCGATGTCCACTGGGCCGCCTCCACTCGTTCCTGATGTTAGATTTGCGGTTCGGTAATCGGTTCGATTCCCGACCGCAAATGCCAAAATGGGTTTTCTAACTCCTCCTCTGCGATGGAATGTCCAAAAAATCTGGGAGTGGGCTCAAACGAAAGAGCTCGCGAGCGCGCAACTCCCAGCAGTTGAAAATGTGGTGGTCGTCGATCTCTTTCGTGAGATATTCGCTGCCAAAGTTCCAATTAACTTTGTTTTTGCGGCGATAAGTTTGTAAATGTTGTTTACAAAAGTGGTATCTCCGAAACCGTATTCGATAGCACTTTGGTTGTTTCACGTGCACTTAGTTCTCACTTTCACAACACTTTTGACGTATCGCACGACACTGTAGCACCAAATTTGCGATTTTTACGAATTTTGTAGCGCGGAGCTTGCTATTTTCGTGGCGTTCCGGGAGGCGGGGAGCGCCAGACCTTTATAGGTAGGTTAGGTGAAGTTAGATTTTAGTATATTATAATTTACTTACTACAATTTAAGGTCAAGCTCTTTCGCTATTTTACTTATTAATTACTAGTTTTTCTTACTATAAATAGGCTAAAGGTCACATTGTTACTGATTCCAAGTATATTTGCAGTCATTCGGTTACGCTCCCCACTTTCACTCCTCACAACTTTTAAACGGCTCAACCGATTTTCATCAAACATGTCTAAGAACACTCGCACATAAGTCACCATGAATACAAAAAAAAACTAAATTGAAATCACTGCATGCGTTCGGGAGTTATGATGACAGACACGTCAAACTTATAACACCCCTCTTTTTGCGTCGGGGGTTAATAAATGATGTTTATCGTGAGTAATCCGTGGTAATAAGTACATTTAGCTAGCCGAGTCAGCTATTTGAAGTGGCAGTGGGCTGGTCACGAGTGACACAGGACCGATGGACGTAGGGGGAGGCAAGTACTGGAATGATATCCACTTAGTAAGCGTAGCTATTTGAAAAAAAGCTCTTCGTTGTTTTGTCCTGTTGAGAGTTATATGTTAAGAGTAAATAATAAATATCCACTGACATTCACACAGCGCCATCTAGCCCCAAGTTAAACGTGAAGCCTGTACCTATTATGGGTACTAAACAACGGATAAACATACTTACATATATTTTTTTGTAAATACATACATATTATACATAGAAAACACCCAGACCATTACAAACAGACATGTTCATGCAAACAAATGTTAATACTGCCCGGGGATCGAACCCGGAACCCTAGGAATTGCATCCGACACCAAAGGGGTCGACAAAAAAGTGTTTTTTACAATAGTTAAAATTCTTTCTGCGTCCCTTTAATTTTCGTTGACCAGTTTTATTAGCAATCGTAGTATATTTACTATTTATTTTTCAATCTACGACTAATGGCCTTGATAAGTCTACTGCATTTCGAATTTGACAATTAATGCATTACTTGTATGAAACATAATATCCAGTTAGACAAGTCTATTTTAAATGAAGTTAGTCAGAATCATCTATAGTGACACTATCTTAGCACTCATAGGCAACGAATTTAATAACTTATCCTTGGGATAGACTGTGTAGACAAACTACCTAACAATATTTATTTCACTGCATATACCAGCTTACTATTTTAGTACTTTATTTATATAGTTAAGTCTCGAAAAGGTTTTGAAGATTTGTCTCCGCCTGGAATACCTACCATGAAAAATATATAATTTTTGCACTTGTTTGTGGTATTATTAACAGACGAGCTTTTAGTTTATTAGACATTAGTTCCGACAGCTCAGAGAGCTGTTTTCTATTTTCTTAAAATTATTACTTTTAAGCCCAATACTTCGTGAACGTGAAAAACGGTTTTCAAACACTCATACTTATTTTGAAAGACCTATTCAACGATCCCTTATGGAATAGGAAAAACATATTTTGCAAGCTTACAAAATGGCGTTTAAAATCCGCCATTTCCGTCGGTCAGTCCCTATTCGCATTCATGGGTAGAGAAAGATACACGAATTTACCCGCCTAGTAACTATTGGCTAAACTAGCTGCGATACTTACCTAAACAGATATAAAACTACATTAGTGAAATTTTTGCAATATGCTTTGGTACGTATTTTGCAGGTATACGTATGACGTATACCTGCAAAATATGCCAGGTTGAACCGGTTGATTCTCAGTTATTCATACAATGCAAGTGTGCACAAAGGATTAAACAGGAAGCAATCGTAGAGGCACACATTCGCAATAGTTTCGACATTGGCTTGCTTAGGTAGATTTATCCATTGAGACAAATATTTATATCTATGGGTCTATCTAGATAACTATTTATTTTAGTAGGTGGTAGACTCGATACTGAGTCGTCTAGGTAGGTATCACCGCAGTGCCAGATATCATCCCAGAAGTGTTATGCACTTTTATGTTTCGGGATGAGGGCACTGTAGCTCGTGAAATTACCTCGTATACGAGAAGTAACATCTGTTGTCTCGGGTGTCGGGCGCAGTGCAGCATTGACGGAGGATAACAATTAACAACTGCCTATGAATCGTTGGTCTCCTTCAACGCTGCTCCGTCATAGTTAGGCGTATCACTTACCATCAGGTTATATAAAGAAGACTCTGTCGTTGGGGACTACCTACTAATAGTACTAATATAAATTATTAGAATTAATTAAAATACCTATTATTTTAACTAAAATCTTATAGGTAGTCATTAGAGTAGGTATCTAGTCTACCCAAATGGCTGTAGGTAATAAGTATTTAACTAGCTGAAGATTTTTGAAAAAGAGAATCGATGACAGTTAGAAAACGAGTTCAGGGGTGGTGTTCCGTCTCTTTGAGCTATAGTACCTACCTAATAGGTACCTACTTATTTTCCTCTTCTATGTAGTATGAGCAGTCTCCGCAAATCTACGACTTATTATGCGTTGGAGAGTGTGAAGCCAGATAACTCCAGCCAGCCAAGATCCACCAAGAAATCTCCTAGAATTTCGACCACATTGCAGGCCTCTCCAAGGGTTCGCCGAGGGAACATAGGTGCCTCGCCAGTTATTCGGCCACTTCACTGCAATCCATCAAAGCATTATGGGCTCTGCGTATGGGGCTGTCTGTATGATGTATGTACACCAATAGTGAAAAGGTGCTTGTTAAAACTGCAGTGTCCCGTCATAGTGCCTATTTTCAGCTTTAGATGTTCCCTGCCTAGTTTTAGTTTGATCCCAGAGAGGCGCCGGTTGATCTTTGTAAGTACCTCCTTGATCCTTCTGCATTGCTGTATGGAGGTTCAGTATTCATTGTTTATAAGTTTTACGCTGCCTAACTTGACCCTATAGCAGATCAGTTGGTAGCGGGATGGTGGGCTCAGGACCAACTGATCTCACTTCCAAAACTTGTCTGGCTAAGACGTCGGCAATACCTACCGTTACCTCTGCTGCTACTGTGTCCTTTGATCCAGTTGAAGGTTAGTTGGTGTTGAGTGCCAACCCGATTTAATTCGTTATGGCATTCTTAGATAATACCTGCTAAGATTTTGTAGTTGTTGGAGAACGGTTGTAAAACCACTATGCTATCGAAAACTATTACGATATTGCAACCCTTTACCTGCCCAGCTAGCACAGTTCGCGCCGCTAGGAGAATGCAAGTACTATCAGGCTGTCTTACGACATGTTATGCTCCCCCAGCGGCTCCGTTTGTTTTGAGGTCCTGATGCACCTGATGCCATCTTAGAGCCAACAGCATAGATCACGAATGCACTATGCTGTAACCGCGTTCCCAGTGCTGCAGATGCACCCTGTATTTCTTGTCAAAGGTGGCTGAGGTCCCATCGTGCAAGCATATCCTTATAATGTCTTGCGTTTTTGAATCTCACTTGATTTTGGTATTTGAGTCTTGGAGCTACACGAGCTGCTTCTTGTTGTATGTGGAGATATAAAGGCGGTAAATTCAGTGCCGCCACCAGAGCTGGTGTTTTAGTGGTCATTTTGCGACCCTTGGCGGCTCTAGTCGCAAGCCTTTGAAATCTCTGAAGTATTTTCCTGCATGTTTTCATTTCCGCTCTGGTCCAACAGACTACAGAGCCATAGCAGACCATCGGTCTAATAAATAACTACCAGGTACCTATAGCCAAATAAAAATGTTCGTATAGTAAAGAGTTCCCAATGTCTTCAAACAATACGTCTACACTGTCATAAGCTGACTTACGCTGTTTTCGGCCTAGATTCTAGTTTCTACGTGGCTACTCCAGTTGAGTTTTCTACCTAGTTTGACCCCGAGGAATTTTACTTAATTAGATATTCTCAGAGCTGTTCCAAACAGCCTAGGTGTCACATTTACTATACTTAATAGGTAATAATAATAATAATAACAAGCGCGTAGGGACGTGACGACCCCATCGCCCGCTGGTGGTATTAGCTTTATGCTAGTATCATCGGTGCAATACAATCGGTACCACCTCCCGCTTGCCTTCATTGGCCGTCGGGAGTGAGTCGCTAGAGCTATATGCTCGGGGATGGAAGTGTCTAATGGCGTAATAGCGAGGAAACCCGTTCCGAGTGACCGCACCTCTCGACACCCCTAGCCGCGAGCGCCCATGTTGCCCCTCTGTCGCCCCACTGCAGGCGACCATTAGGGGGCCCATCTAGCCGCGGCGAGTCACCGCCTGTCTCTATTTTACTGTGAGACTAGTTTAATGACAGGCGTCCGTAGTCTCCCCCATAGCCCAGATATCCAGTCCACCAAAACCCAGTTCCATAGCCCAGTATCGTAGTTTCCATATATTTACAATAGTCTTTACACCTTGCGGGGGTCATCATGGGTTATATCATATTGTGCATTCAGTGATGGCATCCGCCACGTGAAACACTTACAAAGATTAAACATTCGAAAAAAGGCCTCTGTGCTGTTGGCTTCGGCCCCACACATGCCTTCCAAAGGACCGGGCCACTATTTGGCCCGTAAATCTTAAGGATTTCGAAAACATAATAATAATAATAAATTGTTTATTTCACTAAAAGTATGCAAACATAAATTTGTATAGGCCAGTGTCTCCTTTTAAGCAAAAACATGCCTGAATCAGGAGACACCAAAACCATTTTATTTAGTATAGTAAATGTGACACCTTTAATAAGAAACTAAAGGCAGCTATTCAGTATCGACTAGAAACTTATCTTCACTTTTAGTCATCTTATCGGTTACAAACATTTCGCTTAAGTACATACAGTATTATAGGTCTGGGGAATCGTCGGTAGCAAATACCGTTACCACTTAGAAAATGAAAGATTAAATTGGATAATCAAAAATGATCTGCTGCAAAGTAGCCTCGTTAGTCGTCTCGTCACCAAGCAAATATTAAATGCAGTGCCTCGTAGACTTGATAAAATATTTGAGATATTGACTGGATAAATAAGACTAAAACTCTATTAAAGGAATTTATTAGACATCAATACGCTCTTACGGTGAAGGAAAACATCGTGAGGAAACCTGCGCACGCCTGCGAAGATATTCAAAGGTTGTTCGTGAAGTCCGACCCGCACTGGGCCCGCGTGCACGACTAAGGCTTAAACACCCTATACGAGTAGACTCGTGCCCCTCGGTAGGGACGTTTAATGAGCTGATGACGATGACCTGAATTATAATTACGATTATTCACATATCGAATTATTATATTTCGAGAATGCGCCCAATATAAATTCGTCAATTGGCAATCTAACACAATGATTTATAGGTTCTTAGAAAATGTATGGAGATAAGTAAGTCGTTTTGAAATAACGAAAAAAAATGCCTTATGTCAGTAGTCATCAATAAGTCCACATCTCTATTAGAAAACTGTGGTCATTTTTATGCGGAGTCTGTTTAACGGATCATATATAAAATAAATAACAAAAGTAAATTTAAATATGTTTATTTTATCGATCACACAGTTGAATTGTAAATTTCCAATAAAATTTGGATCTCTTAATTAATATAATTATTTAAGTATTCAGCCTTTACTTCATTATAAGTCTAAGATTTTAAAGAAGTATTCAACTTCTAGTAAGCCATCCTCTGCTAAATCACTACAATGAATTGCGTTCTGAACTTTTGTTTTGCCCAATTTCGCTCTCATTGTATTAGGTCGTAATAACCGTGCAATTTCCTGTAACAAATATCCTATTCAATAAAGAACATCATCATCAACATCAACATATCATACGAACTCATAGAAAACTCTAGATACGTCGTATGGTCACAAAACAACCGGAAAGTGTTCCGAATGCAGCGCACATTGCCACATTATATTTTGTGTAGATTTCACTACACTGGTAAATAATGTAAAAGATATGGCTAAAAAAAACATTAGGAGTAAAAAAGACGGCCAGTGTTTGTTATTTACGCCTATTGTAAACAAAAGATGTTCATTCCACGCATTACTAGAACTATGTCCAACCCCAAGGTCCAATCAATTTTTACAAAAAAAATTCGAACTGTAAAAATGAAAATAAGTGGTTGTACAGATTTGAGACGTTTCGCGTCCTTATCGCTCTCGCATGAAATCCTATTAGCTCTCTCTTTCTTCACCCACAATAGCCGCCCAAGCGTCATTTATAAGAATATTTGGGAAACTAATTATTATTGTATATTAGAATATCTAATGTTAATAAAATTTTCGAGTCATAATTTGTGTACTTCTTACACAAATTATGACTTTCGAAACACATTAGATAGCATATTTGATTAAAATTAGTAAGCACACATACAAAACGAAGTGAAATGTTCGTTGCGGCGCTCGATGCAGCATAGTGCGTTTCATATAATAGTACCTATGCTGTTATGATGGCGCCTTATTCATTCATCATTGGTACGATAAGACGCTTCCCTACGGGACGTACGTTTTGTTTATTTAGTTTTATTGTCGACTGAGATCATGCCCAAAACTTTGAAACACGGTGAAAATAAAACTGAATCATCAAAACCCACGGGACCGTCTTATCGTACCATACCAATGACGAGGTGCCAACATAACGACATATGTAAGTACTATTATATAAAACGCACTATAGATGCTAACTGTCAGATGATCCAATTGGGTCGTTTCCGAGTATCACAATGCGCACACTGGTGACATATCTGCTTCTTTTTAATATATAATAGCATTGTAAAAAAACAACATGTAACAGAATAAACTGTAGGTACTTACAGGATCTGATGGACCAACCAATTTTCTAAATTCGACAGCTGTATTAACATTTTTGTCTTTGGCAACAATTTCCATGGCCACACAGGGGCCACTCGATAACTCCTCCACCATTCCCTTAAGAAAAAAAAAATGAGCAAAATATACATTAAGATCAGATTGAATGTGGTGGGAAGTCACGGGTCACATACATCTATGGTGGACTAAGCTTATCTCACATGCACTTTTTATTTTTTCAAAGACAGGTTAACTTGTAGAGAATGTTAAAGGTGGAAATGAATACATACGATATCTAATTAATTATATTCAGAAATAGCACATTACTTATTGGTTATAAGCCATTTCCATTCATTCGCATTTGGCCGAAAATCTTTGACCACATTCGTAGCGGTCTCTCTTCTGTAAGATATAGCGTGAATAGAGACATAAAAGTTACCTTATATTCAGGCACTATTCCTTTGTAAACTTCATAAAACTCCGCAGCATTGATGTTCTCTACAATGAACATATTAAGGGCTGTGACTTCAAAGCCACCCTCATCGATTGCTTCAAGTGCCGCTCCTAATTTTCCCTCACGAATAGCGTGTGGCTTGACCACGCATAGAGTGCAGTTGGACAGAGTAGCTGTTAGGCGAAGCCGCATTGACCGAAGCGTAGGTGGCGGAAAGAAATATTCAATATCCTGCAATTATAGAAAAGAATTAAAAAAAACAATCACAATTATGACACCACACACACGCCAAGTTTGAATGAAAAAATATTTTCATATTTCTATTGGGGTTAGATTATTCGAAGATTTTTTTACAGGTGATCCCCATCAGATCCTAATGCTGCAAGCCGAGGTTCGAGCTAGCTTTTTGGCCAAGTTACCACTTAATAGTTTTGAGGTCATCTGCCTGAAATAGTATGGGGAGAAAAGCAACCCATTAAATAATCCATAAAATGTTAGAATTAAGGAGTTTTTAACACTAAATTGCCACCCTAGTCCATTGCACGTAAACAGGTCACCAGAAAGAGGTCTATATAGATGATGTAAAATCAAAAACAAATGAGCAGGTAATGTTTCCCACATGCGCTAGTTAAGTTACTTTGACTACAATGTCCAATGCTGTACAAAGACTTCTATCAGACTCTCAAACATATGTCACTGAGGAGTTGGTCTAATATGTTTCAGTGATAACTAGATAATTGATCACGAATCACGAATATGCATCAGAGATATGGTGAGGTTGAGTCTCTTAAATTGCATGTAAAAAAACCATGAATTAAGAAAAAAATTCAAACCTTTAATGCATCCTCTGTATTGGATGAAACATGAGCACAGTTCCTTACAGGGTCTGTGCCATATAAAGATCTTATTGTGTTAGAATCTGCCTTTGATGGATCCATATGTCCCAATGTTTTAATGCACACTGATACTGCATCTTTTCCCACCAACTCAAGTCCATACACAAGTTGTCCGGTAAGATACTCCATTAAAAATCTATAAATAATAATATTTTGTATTATATACAACTTACCAACAAATATCCCAGAAAGAGAGAAATAAAAATATTTATTTGGAGCATATTGTAGAACAACTTGGACCTATAAATAAAAATATAATATGCATTTAAATATTTTTCTATTTGGGATATTATGGATCAGCCTTTGATGTGATGCAAAAAGATTGTCCAAATGATTAATAAAAAAATGTGATTTATTTTTTGTACATAAGAAGCATTGATAACTTGTTATTATAGTCATAGATGTACCATAAAATATATTTATTATATTCAAATTAAAGACATAGAGCTCATCTATAAAATATGTTTAAAAATGTTCATAACAATAGGAAAATAGCTTACGGAAAAGTTGGATCAGTTAGCATTGTGCGGTACAGTGTGTTAACATCATCAGAAGTTAGGCGAGTTTTTTTCATCCTAGTTACCCGTAGTCCATGCTCATGGAAATGTGTTAAGATTTTACCAGCAATTCTTGTTGGCAATGGCTTGATCATTGCAAATGTTCTGTAAGGTGTAAACAATTTTGCCACTCAATTAAAAATAATTTATATCAGACCAAAGGTCCCTAGATACTCTACGGATTATATTACTTGAATGATATTTTTTTGCAAATAACTATAAACCCTGTATTGATATTAATATCTGTTGAAATGTAGCACATGCATAGACTATTGATTCATCTATTGTTTTGGACGACCCATTTGGTGTTGCGGTTGAGAGGTCGGCCGCAACACCAACAGGGCCCCGGGCAGTACAAACATTTGTGTGCATGAACATGTCTATTTGTAATGGTCTGGGTGTTTTCTATGTATAATATGTATGTATTTATAAAAAAAAAGTATATATGTATGTTTACCCGTTGTTTAGTACCCATAATACAGGCTTAACTTAACTTGGGGCTAGATGGCGCTGTGTGAATATCAGTGGATATTTATTTATATTTATTTATATGTTTACCTGGATACTTAGCAACTTGAAATCCAAACAAAATACTTACACTTGCATATCTTTTTGTAGTTTTTTTCTAGTGTCTTCACAGGCAAAATCTACTATTTTTATTAAACGGCCTAATATATATAATGTACAGCCTATGTAGAAACTATCAAGGGTGATGCCATTCACTTTCACACGCCTTACAAATGTTTTTCTACTCTTTAAATCAAACATTTCAAGTGTGTCATCGGTGGGATAATAAAATACATTAAACCGCCGGACGAGGCTAGCTTGGTTATCATACCATTCACCTATAAATGAGTATTTATCTTTGTAAGCTCCTTCCTGAAACAGGTATTAAAATAGTTTTTTAAAAATATGAGTATACATGGTAACTGCAAAAATTAAACCAGTAAGTAAAATTTATAACCATACCATTATAAATAATTTATAAATGTATGCTATGGAAATAAAATATTTAGAACAATATTAAAAAGTCGATATTTCAAATATGATAGTAAACAAACATTGATTTATTTAAATGGCTAGCCGGATACTAACAGACATCTGTCAACTTTGACATTGACAGCAAAACAAAGATAAGTGTTGTGATGTAAATCAGTGACTTCCGTAAATAGGGGTGCGATGGAACTGCGATCATCCAGTTTGAAAGAACCCAAATAAACTCAACGTATAATAAATATCCGCTATAGTATCAATCCAAAATTAAACTGGTAACAACAGTGACTTACTTTAGTCTGTTATGATGATGAACAGCGACTGCACAACTTAAGGTTTAGGGGCTGATTTCCGAAAATAATAGTAATAAAGATCCACTGACATTCACACAGCGCCATCTAGTTTCAAACAAAGCCATTAGTCTGTATTAAGGGTAACGAACAACGATTAAACATACTTTTATAATTTTTATTTGTAAATACATTCACATTGAATGTAAGAATGTTCATCTGGATGGGATAAAATATCTCCTACTGTGATAAAATTATCCAGAAACGTATTTATACCGCCCATAACACATGTTTGTAACCTTTCAATTTCCACTGGTATTTTTCCTAGGGCTTTAAAGAGAGCGCTTGTGAGTCCCATTTACAAGCAGGGTGATAGGAGTGTGTGTGCAAATTATAGACCGATATCAATATTGCCCGTTATTTCGAAGGTCTTGGAAAGGATATTAAATAATGCCGTAGTAAAATTTTTAGACAAATATAATTTAATACTAGCAAAAAATCAATTTGGATTCAGATCTGGCATATCAACTAAAGACGCTATTGCAAGTTTCACCATTGAAGTAGTTGATAAGCTTGATAGTAAAAAAAAGTGTTTCGGAGTTTTTCTTGACCTTTCCAGGGCCTTTGATACGGTCTCAATTCCCATCTTGATAAAAAAGATGGAGAGTCTTGGCATTCGTGGACGCGAACTAATTTTTTTCCAGAGCTATCTTACACACAGGGAACAGTTCGTTAAGGTAGGTCCGTACAATAGGAGCATTCGGTCTTTTGATTATGGCATTCCTCAAGGCGGCATACTGGGGCCGACTCTCTTCCAGATATACGTCAATGAACTGTGTCATCTTAAAATACCTAATTGTAGCGTCTTTGCTTACGCAGGCGACACAGCACTATAAAAGACCGAATAAAAGATACAAGTAACACAAAAAGTAAAAAAGCGGCATCCGATCAAATTCATTCTTAATGGGTTCCATTTATGCAAAGAAACAACAAACATTAAGTAAATTATGGGCAAGTTTAGAAGAGACATACTATAATTATAGGTAGATAAATCGTTTAGTTGCACTAAAAGCATACATGCTTAGTAAATACATTAAAAAAAGTTAAAAACCAATACACAACATCAATGTTAAACACAAAATATGTTATAATTAAACTGAAACCCACACATACATTTGGCAGCAGTGCAAAAGGGCAATAGCTCAGTATAACTTACACTCAAAGAGTGAATCAGTGATTTTTAGCTTTTGCCGGAGCAACCTGAGTAAAAGTAAAATATTTAAATACCAGTATTCAATCATACATCAACTTAACAGAAACATAATGTATGAAAAGTAGGTAGGTAATATTTTAATCCATAACCTTTTCACCGCCGTGATTTCAGACACAATAAATACAACATACAATAGAAAATCTATTGTCTGTTGAATATATGCAACTGCGTCAGCTAAAGGGTAAATATAAATTAACAACATACTGTAAAATGTATTTGTTTCTCTAATGTATAAAACATTAAACTTATATTATTCAAACATTTAAGAAACTTTTTAGTAATTATCCTTAAAGTTAAAGTAGGTTAATACTTTTTTCAGTACTGGTATCATTCCGTCTGGCGACAGTGGCGAAACGTCTGCGGGACTTATTTTGTGAAACAGACTGTAGTTTGGATGGATTCTATCATTTCTATAAATTACACTCGCACTCGCTATATATACTATACAAGTAAAATATCTGCAATCAAACGTTAAAAAATGGTAATCTCACCTTGTTAGCATAGGTTTTTAAATTGTATGATCGATCAATGCTTAATTAGGCCGTCCATCGCCAGCTAAACCTCGTGAAAATTAAGCTCAGTGAAGTAAGCTTAGCTAAACAGGGAGTGAGAGGCAACGATGTAGAGTTTATTTTTATTTATACAGAATATCATTGGTAACAGGTGCTTAGTCACGTAGTATCGGATAGATCGGATACACAACTAAAGTCGTTCAACTAAGCTGGACGCACATGTACCTATGAAAAACTGGCGCAACTATGCGAGCTAAGATAATCTTTGTTTTAGTTGGCGATGAACGATCGGCTTTATTATTTTTGATGCCAATTATTTTTTATGGTCATGGATATTTTTTGTCTAATAATTAGTTTTTCTTAAATAATTGACTGAGAGAACGTCAGTGGCTTCATGACGTGAACTGTTGCCTTTCGATCACGTACCAATGTATTTTCGAACTTATATGTGCGTTTATATGATGCTCTTACGGTGAAGGAAAACATCGTGAGGAAACCAGCGTACGCCTGTGAAGTAATTTAAAGGTTGTGCGTGAAGTCGACAAATCCGCACTCGGCCCGCGTGAACGACTAAGGCCTAACACCCTTTGCGTGCCGCTCGTTGGGACATATAATGAGCTGATGATAAAATGGACTATAGTTTTCATAATTTGAGACACAATCGAAACTTCTCTGCCCGTGGTGAATCCTGTTGAAAAATAAACGGGGGTCTGGCGACCCGCGGTACTCATACGTTTGCTATAATACCAAGGAGACCTAGGCCCGTATTCTAGAACGAGACTCAACGTTGAACTTTACTTAAACTGAGTTAGAAAGGGGTGGTGCTATTTATCGTATAGAGAGCTAGCCCTTTCTCACTCTTTTTGAAGTGAAGATCAACGCTTGAGTCTTGTTCTAGAATACGGGCATTAGTCTTAAGCAGTGGAAACGATTTTATTTATAGGTATACGATTATTTTGATAAATACACATTTCTATGTGAAATGTACGATGAAGATGCTGATGATGTCGTGGAGTTGACATTGAATTTCTTTCCATTCGACAACTCTGTTCAAATAATTGATGCCAAGAAAGGCAAAAATTTACTAAGGCGAGTACAGCTACCTACAATAAACTTGAAAATGTTGCAAATAGGCAACATAGTTAATATATTTTCAAAACTTTTACATATAACTGACTGTGCTCCAGCGACCAGACGGATATTGTTTAATAACGTTCAGAGGTAATAAAAATGATTTTATTAATTTTAAAAGAACAAATATTCATGGATTTATTATAAGGTAACATATAAAAGAATGCCATTATTGTAGAAACCTACATTTTCCGTTAAAATGTCTCTAGAATATCTAATGTTTTTTCAAGTTATAATTATTATTAAGATTTAGATAATCTGGTAAACATGCAAGATTTTTTTCTCATACTTATTAAATCACATCGTATTTTATTTACATAAGATAAGCAGACTTAATGAATAGGGTACTACCTCGAGGGTACTACTCACAAAGACAAAATTAACGCTTACAGTACTTTTGCACTCATAAAGCCCGTGCCACCCAGTGAGCATGGTAAAATCATAACATACATTATGAAAAATGGTTTTCGTATAGTTCGAATGAAAAACGGGAAAATAAGCAAGGATTTCGCAATGGAACTATACAGAAGCATAGCTGGAAATAGCATGTTACCGTGAGTTAATGCAGTATTATTTTATATAGAATGTTATTTGAAAAAATTCTATAGATAACTTTATATTACCAAGTCAGATGTTTATCGTCTCATCATTGATATGAGTATTTGTTTATATATTTTTTAGAATCATTATTGATTATATCACAACTGGTGAAGTTATTGGACTGGAATTAGTTGCTCCAGAGGCTGTATCCAAATGGCGCCATTGTCTTGGAGCTACTGATCCTAAAGAAGCTGCTCCCGGCACTCTGCGCCAATTGTATGGAGAAAACAAACTTAGAAATACAGCACATGGGTGCAATACTCTCGAAGATGCCAAACAAGTTAGTTTTACTGAGCATCACATAATTGTGTCATTGATATCTACCTATACCATGGAATTGCAATAAACCTAGGAACATAAGAAACATCTATGGACGTATCCAACTACATCAATATAATCGCTGTAGTAGAATCGCATCTATCAAGCCATCATATAAAAAGCCTGAAGCTAAAAGCGAACACTTTGCGATTTCGTTTCAGATGTTAGATCAATTTTTCGGATACGAGAGCGGCATACCGAGAATTCCGTTTCGGGCTACATTTAAAAACTGTACATGCTGCGTTATCAAACCTCACGCAGTAATAGAGGGAAATGTGGGGGCCATATTAGAGCAAATATCTACCTCTGGAAAGTTCTACATATCTGCAATGGCAATGTTTTCTGTCAAATTAGCTAACGCGAAAGAATTTTATGAAATTTACAAAGGCGTTTTACCAGAATATGAGGTAATATGTTTCTATTGAAATTCAAGATGCACGTAGGTATCTACAAGTTAGGTAACTAAACATGAATGAAACCCAACAAGATTACAAAATACTTAGGAAGGAATTAAATATTTATTGATAATTTAGAGCTTTGCCCCTATTACGATTCTTTGATGATAATTTTTCGCCAAATGCTAAGCCAGGCAAATTGAATGAAAATCAATAATTTCATGATGCGGTATCGAACTCCTCCTTCCTCCTACACAAATTCTGTCTTATATACCTATTTTTAAAATCCTGTATAGGTAGATAGGTACATATGTTTAAAAACCTGAAGAAATTGGAACATCCTCCCATATCAGTGAGAATGCCTGGTGGAATGTTTGTGTAAATACACATTTATTATAAACATCCTATGTTAATCAACTCACTTCAAGTCTCTGATGATTTCAATCATCAATCAGGTTCCTACCTAAGATTCGAACTCGCGTTCTTTCGCAAATTGCTGGTCTAACCAACTAAGTACCTAATGCCAATCCCATTCCATAGGAATAATACCTATTAGTATTGAACAATTAAAATAATTATAAAACAATATACATTTCCCGATTTATTGTCCGATACGTATATCTATAATTACCTACGTATGGACCGTTTGGTATACAACAGTATAGTAGGAGGTAAATAAATATTCACATACATTAATACAGCGACATTTAGCTCCAATCCAAAAAAGTAGCTTGTATGTATGATGTACCAAACATAAGATTCTCTCTTCAACCTATCTTACCTATCGCAGTCAACTGCTGGACATAGGTATCCCCTATTTTGCGCCAGATATCCCAGTCCTCCACTTTTCTCATCCAGCTTCCACCAGTGACCTTTCGCAAGTCGTCGGCCCATCGGGCCGGAGGGCGTCCTACGCTACGCTTGCCAAGACGCGGTCTCCACTCCAGAACTCGTCTGCTCCAACGGCCATCGGTTCTGCGACATACGTGACCAGCCCACTGCCACTTCAACTTGCTGATCCGGCGGGCTATGTCAGTAACTTTAGTTCACTTGCGGATTAAATTATTTCTGATCTTATCCCTAAGGGAGACTCCAAGCATAGCTCGCTCCATTGCGCGTTGAGTGACTTAGATTAGATTTAACATATTATCATAAGCAAATAAAATACCTACATACATTGGTTTAAGTACCGCATTCTCAAACATGACGCTATTGGGGTATCCCATGTGGTATCAAATAAATTATATTGGCAATATTGCATATTATCATTACATATACCTTCCACTGTAAGGGGTTTTGAAACCCTTAGGTAGTTGCATGAATACTTATCGCAGAAAGACAATCGATAATCTCTTGTTTACGGGGACAGTTACCCCCAGCGAGTCTGACCGTTTGTACCGCCACCAGATAGGTCCAGTGAGTGATGTGGGATTGCCTCGAGTCTAATTCGTTGTTCGGCAGGTTCAATCCCTCGGTAGTAAACCTTGAATCACGCATGAATGGAGTAAATTGCAATATCTTATTTCCGTAACCGTATACACAAAAAAAGTTTATTTCCTTTGTTTCACAATCATATACGGTACTTACCATTTAATTATTTGGTTCTTATTTTATCGACGGTAAAAATGTCAAATATTTGTTTTAGTCCATGTGCATACATCTAGCTGAAGGAAAATGTATTGCATTGGAGGTGAAAAGTAATGCCTCCAGTGTAAACTGTGTATGCGAATTCAGAAATCTGTGTGGCCCTAGAGATCCAGTAAGATATCTTTTTTACATCTTTTTTCTGCTTTAAAATATCTATTGGTGCCTAAGTTACATGCTAGTTTTTATTTTTTGATAATTTGTACTTAAAATACAATTTATAGATTATTTTGTGTAGGTGCACAAAATAAGTTATAAACCCTATTACCGCGTGGCACCTGGGAATTCTTTGTACCTGTCCTAAGTACAGCTGCCCCGCGGTGTTGTTTTTTATTCTTTACCTACGATCCAGCAATCTAGGGATCTAACAATAGATTTTCTATTGTCTCGATTCAGCAAAGTGGTAAGGTATATATGATACAAAAAAGTATCCAGTTAATATAAATATTTACCGACATCTTAGATAAACAGTTAGTTTGTTGATGCTGTTTGTGGTGCTCAATCTCCTTCAAGTGTCCGCGGCAAAAGTCTGCCCGTAGCGCCAGTTGGGCAGAATTTTCTTCCTATCGCTCACTACATGTTATAATGACATCAGACATAATAGTGCTCGTGCTTTTGTTCTCTTTCTGTTAAGGTCTAAAACTAAATGAATAAATTTACGTTCTAATTCAATAATAACTATACGTATATGTCATGCGGCTCGGACATTTTATGGTTGACGTTCCTTCGTGACTAAGAATTTTAATCTAGTTAGTTTATTGCTTATCTAAGACCGACATGCAAACAGCACCATTTTATAGGCAATACTTACGTATATATTTTGAAAAAATAAACAACTCACAATAATTTTACTCATCAACTGTACCTACCCACTAGCACTAAGGTAAGTACAGATGGTAGGTAATAATATTCCCTGTTGCCCCCGCGGTGATGGACATCCATTAGGATATGTGCTCAAGAGCAAGCCTATAATGAATAAAAAAAGTAATGCAGTGAGTGAAATTGAATTAGGGCAACGTCTTCCCACCTTTCGCCGCCAGTAGCAAACCCACGTGGTAACTGAAACTATAATAATAAATATCCACTCGCATTCACACAGCGCCATCTAGCCCCAAGTTAAGCGTGAAGCCTGTATTATGGGTACTTAACAACGGATAAACATACTTATATACATTTTTTTTGTAAATACATGAATATTATACATAGAAAACACCCAAACAATAACAAACAGACATGTTCATGCACAAAAACCCTTGGTGTTGCAGCCAAACTCTTAACCGCAACACCAAATGGGTCATCAGCTATATCGCCACCGTCAGCATATTTACCAGAGATTGGTGTAGAAAAATTAAATCCCTTTTTTAAATTTAAATATAACAACAGTAAACATTTTTGAAAGTGATATAGTTAATTATAATGTTTAAATACTCGTTTCCCCATATTTTTTGCAAACTTTACTTTCATGTGTTCTCACATCTTTATCTTTACCTCTCATAAGGAAAGATGACAAATCAAAAGACAAATCTTAGTATATGACTATCTAATAAAATTATCACAATCATAAAAGTTACCAGGATTTACATACCTAGGAGGGATTTTTTTTTGTGTTACAACACTATTTTGTCAAGTTATTAGAAGAGTCAAATAATACAATATTGTAATTTGTAAAGAATCACAGTTTATTATAAAATTATTAACATCCTTAGGATTTGTGTCGTCAACTGTATCCTGAGTCAATAAGAGCTCTTTATGGAAAAAATATAGTACATAATGCAGTTCACTGTACTGATCTTCCTGAAGATGGTGAGTTAGAGGTTGAATATTTTTTTAAACTTTTGGCCAATGAATAATGTACCAAATTATTGTATTGAAATTATTTTGAATAAATTATCTACTTGTGTTTGTATTCATTTTTTATTACAAAATCATTTCCTTCTATTTCAATTTTATCATACATCCATTTTCTGTTTATCCTGAAAATAAATATTTTTATGAAAATCTTTTTTTTTTTTGTAACAGCATTATGGTGGTATAGTACGATGGAGAGGGCTATGTTAGGTGTCTCCCTACGCGATGATATCCGTAGGAGAACTAGGGTGACCGACATAGCCCAGAGGATTAGCAAGTTGAAGTGGCAGTGGGCAGGGCACATAGTGCGTAGAACCGATGGCCGATGGGGCGGAAAGGTTCTCGAGTGGCGTCCACGTAACGGAAAGCGAAGCGTAGGCCGACCCCTAACCAGATGGACGGATGATCTGGTTAAGGTGGCGGGTGGCAGATGGATGTCAACTGCAAGGGATCGGTCCGCGTGGAAATCATTAGGGGAGGCCTTCGTTCAGCAGTGGACATAATTAGGCTGTAATGATGATGATGATGATGATGATGAGTACGATTCACCAAAGAAGACCAAAAATGGCGGCCGTCTGCGCATGTACACTAATGAACAAAATACTTACATAAAAATAATATTTTTATTTTAATTAACTCATATAATCAAATTCTATTATAAATTTTCAGGATTAAAAGATATCTATGTAGTTAAACATAATTCAGGCTCAAATTTTACTTTGTCACATAGATTTTTCCATTCTTGTGGAACCATTAGATTAACTTTTTCTTTTATAAAATTAATTACGCTGCTTATATCCCACTTAACGTTTTTGCTACTAACATAACTTTTTACGGAGGCCCAAGCCATTTCTATAGGATTTAAATCCGGATGGTAAGGTGGGAGACGGAGAATATTATGACCATGTTCTATGAACATTTTATCTATAGAGTATATCTTTAAGCGTAAAAGGAAATTAATATTTTAATGATAGTGAAACAATATTTTTCTTCATAAAAATAATAATAATCATGTAGAAATATAACAAATAATCATGGGATAATATAATCAGCAAAGTACCGACAAGTATTTCAAAATATAGCCAATGGTTCTGTTTTTCTATTCAAATTTATCCGATATTTTTTATTTATTATGTCTGTTATAGATTCATTAAAGGTATTTATATTATATTATATATATATTGATTTAATTTTTTCAACAAAGTTGCAAGACGTGCGAAACCTTGTCAACAATCTACCTACAAAATATATTTAAACTCATATATCATCCTTCTCGCCTGGCTTTTCGAAGCAACATACACTAGAGAATTACAATGAATGGCTCAGCAAACAAAAAAAATAACAATAAATAATAAAATGCAACAAAACAGTTTTCCTTCCGACTGTATTCTAGACTACTGTCAGCGCGCCAAATTCAATATAGACGAATAGCGATAGAGCAACCTTGTCCTCAGAAGCGTGCCGACCAATGGCGTTGCCCCGCTCTTACAATATTACTCCCGCCCCTCTGCCGTACCCCCAATAGGACCTAAAAAATGACTTCTGCGCATAGTCTTCTTTCGTGAATCGTACAATATGCTTTATTATATATACACTGCAACAAAGGTCATTTGCATTAAGTTCATAGGACTACTACTTACCTATTACTCAAACATGGTATGAATAACTAAACCAATTGTCAACATGCATATGGAACCTCATAAATGGCTACTTCAGCAGATTTCAGTGTAAAACTGGTCAAGCCTTAAGATATTTGTTACTTTATACTGGTTGGCACTTCAGCAAACAAATGTTTGTTACCTTCTAACCCTTTAACTGCCAATGACGCCTTAAGGCGTCAGACACAAAACATTTTCTATTACGTCTGGATTCCCGGCATTCCATGGGTCAATATCATAAGTGAATGAGGCAATCATTGTGTACTCGCCTAGTGGTGAGTGATACACCTAACCATAACAGGAACAGTTTTGAAGGAAATTTATTATAGTAAGAAGTCATTATTATCTTTCAACCCTGCCCTACCAACAAATTTCAAGTCTCTTACACCCAGTAAATTTAATTGGACACAATAGAAATATATAACATAAGCTTTACAAGTTATCCTATTACTTTCCACTGCAGGGCACAGGTCTGGCAAAACATAGCTATAGCTGCTATTGTCAACCACAGGCCCTATGCCGATTGGTGACTACAATCCTAAGATTGCAGCCAAGACAGGCTTAAAAAGCCTTCCAATACCCATACACACTAAATTTGATACATTTTTGGCATTAATTTTCTTTGAATCACTATAAATGGCGCCTACTTTCGACACACTCAAGCCCACCCATGTTCTCAGTCTTGACCTTTTCACAGATGTAAATAGACAAGTTATCTGCTACTAAGATGTGGACATATTCTTAAATATTTGTACCTGTTACCTATTTAGGTAAATTAAATTATAAATAAACTGTAAAAGCTTAGCTTATACCTGCATTCATGCCCGCATTTATTCGAGTTACACTTATGACATGGAAAATGGCATCCTGGGCATCTTTCATCTAAACAATCACAAAGATCTTTCCCTGTTGCAGCTATTTGACCACGTTCATTGTAGATAGTTTTACTTTTGCGGCTGGAACAAATATCGAGATTTATAATTTAGTTTCCGAAATTCAAACAAACTTAAATGTTCCAAAAATTAAACGAACTTTATAAAATAACTTTTTCGATTTAATTTTCGGCGCTCTCGAGCAGATGTTTCTGGATCAAAATTGTCAAGAAAATTCATCTTCTATGAATAATTTGATTTAAAAAAGTTACTGGTATTTTGTTTAATTAAATTTCCTCTCTAGAATGCAGTCTGTAAAACTGAGATCCAAAGATTATGATTAAACTTATAGTATAATAAATTAGAGATGTGCCGACTGCCAAGCCGACTCAAGTCGACTAGAATAATAAACGTGTCATAGATAGACTCGCATACCTACTCGAGGACTCATGTGTACTCACTTGAGTACCGGCTTAAACAAAAAAGGTACACTTATTTTTGTAATAAGTGTTCCTGTCACCCATCAACCACAGAGTGGTGCAAAGGGTGCTATTTTCAGGTTTCGGTCATTATACGGTATGAGTGTGTGTCAGGTAGATTTTTATTTTAAAGAAGACATATTTACTTTTGACTTCATTTTATACTAGCTGTGCCCTGCGGTATCACCGCCGTATAAAATATTCTTCCGCAGTAAGGCCAGTGACACATATCCTAAAATAGCTTTGTTAAGTCACGTTAAAGCGCGCAGATCACGCGACGCGCGGCCACCACGCGGAGGTATTTTCGAAAATATTAGTTACCTATGTTTTTCCTTATGATGACATCAGCTACCTGCAAAAAAAGTCCCATCCAAATCTTTTCAGCCGTTCTAGAAATTACCTGGAACAGACAGACATACGGGCGGAAATAAAACCAGACAAGAAATTTAAAAATGTCATATTGGTATGTTTACCCTATATATTCATATCCATGTAGTAACATAATATACAGTTTTCTATTTATCGGTATTTATTTAATATGTATCTTATAATTATTATTTAGTATATTTACATATATGAGTTATTATATTACATGTTTTGTGCAACCACGGTAATAAATAATAAATGTAGTATTTTTTATAGTCAATTGTACTTTATTATTAGTTAATTTAAGGAAAACCTTTTATTGGCCATACTTACATGTAATGAATAATTATAAGTCTAACTATAAGATAACGCTGTGTTTTCTGAATGAATAAATAAATGAATAAATAAATAAATAAATTCAAGATTGATTAGACTATGTAATATA
The DNA here is from genome assembly GCA_019425675.1 of Leucinodes orbonalis. NCBI lineage: Eukaryota > Metazoa > Arthropoda > Insecta > Lepidoptera > Crambidae > Leucinodes > Leucinodes orbonalis. The sequence continues at coordinate 58,933 of PQWD01008733.1, forward strand.
AATAATATATCCTAATTATTTAATTTATAATATTAAATCTGTAAACTAACAAACCTACAAAACGTAAAAAAGATGCCCCAGATCGCTGTCTCTAGTCTGTGACAGTACCTATTAGACTTTTAATTGTTTTTTTTGGGGTAAACTTATTGCACGGTATTGTCGTATGTAGTTGTATTTAAATTAATATACCATGTGAAAGTCTGTATTTCTTAAATTCACTTCTTGGTATAAATAGTTTCTCGTACTTTACCTTATATTGACTATATATTGACTTGAGTACTTTATTTTGACTCGCGTAATTCAAGAACTCGAGTTGGTTTCAGAACCATCGGTAGTTGTATTACCTACCCCATAGACATATTATGAGGTAGACAGACTGTATATTCAAAAGCGGTGTCTAATTTTTGTTAGTGTGCAGTTACAGATTTGTATTAGTGTGCGTCACTAGGGATGTGACCTTGGTATCGAACATATTGCTAGAATTACGCCGGGCGTCGTCGTCGCACCTGCAGAATTAGATGATTATAAATTGTGTTAAAAATAACATGGAGTCAGATACAGCAACTTTGTTAATTTTATCTACAACAAAAATTAAAAATAAAGCGTTACCATAATAAATTTTATACGCAAATATTTTGAAGTTTGGTCTTCCTGGGTTAAAAATTAGATGATGTTGGAACAAATAAAACAAAATATTATTGGTAGGTATTAAATAGACTATATTATATTTTTACGGTAAAATAACAAATTTTAAATAACACTCAAACTCAAACTTAAAAATTATTTTATTTAAAAAAATATATACTGAAAGCCATTATCATTTTTAAAGACCCATACATACCTACATTGATAACCCACAATAGTGGGTATCATGAAAAAAAGTTTCAGTTTAAAATATGCGACCTAAAAACATTTTTTTTCATGTTTTTTTGTTAAAATTATAATGTGGATTACAGAACACAAATATGTTCTTGCAAAATTATAACAATATTTTTATAGTTTTTAAATTTTCTGAGAAAAGTTGATGTGATATTCGGACAAACATACAGACATGACGAATCTATAAGGGTTCTGTTTTTTGCTGTTTGACTACGGAACCCTAAAAAGAAATTAAAAAGTATTTTGAATCTACCACACTGGTTCAAAGATTTGATTATATTAAGAAGACTCTAACCAGTTATACAGAAAAGACTCGCATAAAAGTAAGTAAGTAAGTAAAGGGTCTAAATAGTAAAAATAACTAACAGGTTGATAATATCCAGGATATCCTTCAAAAATGGTTGGTACTGCATCAGGTTTCAGTTTTTTTATTGATAAGCCTACGATGAAACAGGATTGCTCAAAATGTTTTGAGCAAAGCCTGGAGTTCTTCGTAGGCTCCCAGTTTTCACGCCTTACACTTTTAACCCATTCTTCTCTGATTTGTGGACATTTCGGGAACCTTAAAATTAAATAATTGTATAAAAGAAACTGTTAAAGAAATACTATCGATGGAATTAAATTCTATGTTGAGTACATCACTATGTAACATCCTTAAATTTTCATGCATAATATTAATTGTTTTAGACGTAATTTCTACAATTAATACAAGCTAATGTATGTCTAACAATATTTAAAGTCTACTACTACATGTTTTTTATCCATAAGTCTCATTACAACTACGTAATATGAATGAAAATGTCGTCAAATATTTACTTATGAAATGATAATTCCGGGTCTTTTACTCCTCCTTTGGTGGTTCTTGAAGAACATTTACCGCAGAACACGACATTTTTCTACGTTTACTTATTTCTTTCAAAATATTTATTAAAATTATGACACTTTGTGAAAATTTGCACGACAGCTCGTAATGTTTGGCCTCTTTGGAGGCCACAAAATGACACGACGTCAGAGTTGTCAAACGTCTATCAACCGTCTTTCTATCGTAACTAGGATTCGTGTGATAGACAAAGATACATGACGTGTATTGCATTACAATGATATAAGAGCGGCAACGTCTTATGACTACATCTAGTACATGCTTAATCTAAGACCTACCCAATAAACTAGTACTTAGTATACTCAGTACATCTGTTACTTTGTTATGTTACACTTTCAAGTCTAGTTCCTCCGAGACTTTCAAGCTCTTTGTTTTCAATCAATCATAATAAAATTTTGAATATACCTTGATAATAGTCCGGAAAAGGGCATAGGCTATGTTATACGGGTAAAGCCACTGGCAACAGCTAGTTTTTTATGTTTAGTAGACTAGTTAAATATAAATTACTTACTATTTTGACGAATTTGACAAAAATGACGATATACGATAGATACTATCTATTCAACCTAGCGCAGTCCACTGCTGGATATAGGCCCCCCATTGATACGAATATCGAAATAGTATATATTTAGACGACATATAAAAATATCGATACGTAAATTCGATATGTCATATAAATAGATACTTTTAGTGTATGAACATCCCTATTTAGTGTTGATGTTATTTTACAGAACCTGACAGGTGTCAACTCTCAATTGGCAGTGTTGCCAAATTCTTGCCTTACCCAGCTGCTAAAAAGTTTTTAAAAATAGGTATTATATCTAGATTGCAATTTTTTTACCCTAAAAAGTAGCTAGAGGTAGGTAAATTCAATAAAAAGTTAAGTGAAAAAATGATGATTTGGTACTCAAAATCATCATTTTTTACCAAAAAGGCGAAGTAATATTATTGTTATACTTTTTCAAGAGATGGCGGTAATTTCCTGAGCTTGACTCTTAAATGCGTCGGCCCCTAAGTAAATAGATAAATTCAAAACCGATATTAAATTTCAGTGCCACATTCCAACTGCATTAACAAAACGCATGTATTTTTGAGTCCTACTTTACTGTCACTCAGTTAATGACATTTAAAGATAGAATTTCACATTTTGTTCACATTTCTTCAGATCCTGTAAATCTTTTGTTTAAATTAATTAGGCATTTCAGAAATTTGAGCCCGTAGTGTACATTTCCAACATTTAATACAAAGCCCATAAAATGGCAGACTCGAGTTCCAGAGAACAATCGGTGGCTAAAGTCCCGATGATCTATGTTTGTGGAGGTAGGTTATAATATTATAATGTTTTGTATAGTAAAACCCTTAACATGTTTCTAGCGTGCATTGGATTTGAAGAAAGCAACCTGAAAGAAATAATATATAATTAATAACAATATACGTTTGATTTGTGGTGCTGTTGTAGCATCTAAATCATAACATGTACTTGTGTTGGTGCCAACATATTACTCCATTCTATTATTTTAGTTGCTTCAATTTTAAAATTGTATAATACAATATAATAATCATAAATATTTATATTGTATTAATTGTTGGCTAAACTGTACTATGTGGGCCGCGGAGTTGGGTGTTGAAATTCTTATGGTTGAAGGACCTCACTATAAGGTATAATTGTGTAAAATTTTAAGGTGAGGAGATTTTTAGTTTTTGAGATATTAATGATTAAATATCAAAAAATTATAGGTTATTTTTTTGGGTCTGTCATGGCACTATTCTGTGTTGTATTTTACTTGTAATGTTTTCAACTGAAGTTTACAGTTGTTTAGGTTAGGTAAGACCTTAGAATCTACAAAATAGGTTGAATCATGGGTTATAAAATCTAATTTGATGCACCCTAACACGGATAGGAGGATCTCAAAAACCAGAGGTTTCCGCAGAAGGGGGAGTGGTAGGGGGGTCCTTAACCTCCTCAAAAAAAAGCCCTATATATGTGCAGCCCATATAGTACAGTTTTGCTAATAAAATAAACCCAAACTTATAACTTTTGTACACCTGATTGACTTAATTTCAACTACTAAAACTCGATAACATAAATCCACGTGGGGGAACTTTAAAGGGGGGGGGGGGGTAGTGATAAAAGGGGGAGTTCCCCCTTCCTCCTCCACCCCTCCAAAACCATAAAACAGCGGCTTATATAGTACTGTTACACTCTTCAGGTACTGACATAACCTCAAAATTTATATCGAAAAAATTTCCGCGGGGGGAGTGGTAGGGGGCCTCTCCAACCCTCCCATCCCGACCGTCCTATTTTTTTGGGTTACCATCATCTGATTTTCATGTTTTTGTTATTGAAGGTAGCAGATGTGTTATTTCATTATAATCAACACTCAATTTTCAATACATGAACCTTCTGGATTGCAGTTGATGATTGATTGCAATAAATTTAGATAAATTTGTAATAAGTTCATTTTTAAATAGTTGAAAAAAAATCTATCAAAGATATTCAGCAGATATATTTGATAATATCTACATTTCAGTAGCTATCAAACAAGGTATCATATGCTAGGGTTTTAACAACATTCTTAGAAGAAAACATTGATGAAAGGCTGGCTACTGTTGCCTTTTATGCAGTTCTGGTGCGTGTAAGAGAGATAGTGTATATTTCACAGGTGTGAGTGAGAAGAAAAATGCGACCATTTTGTTCCTTTTGAATTAGTCTCAGTCTGCTAATTATATTTGTCTGTTGTATATGCAATTACTTTGTGCTCCTGGTGTTTTTATTCAACTTGGCTTGTATTCCTGGACTGTTTGACTTGATTCATGATATAACTGTGCTTGCTTACTGGACTCCGATTTGTGCCTCCGACTTGGAACTGTTGAAATTGTCATCTTTCTCAAATGAGGAATATGCTGACATTTGTTATGGACACTGCAACTGTGTATCTGCAAAAGCTTGTGATGAGTATGCATCACTATAATGAGGCTGAAACTGGCAGAATTTTGTAGCAGAAAAAACGCGGTAGTCGGGGACGAAAAAAGACTTGGTGCCAAAAAAGGCTGCTTTCATTTATAAATTTTTGACAGAAACATGCAAATTTTTCAAATATCTATGAACATATTCTATTAAAAAAAGGGTCCAAGTCTTTTTCGTTCCTGGCCATCGCATTTTTTCTGCTAGAATTTCTGCCAGTTTCAGCCTCATATCACAACTCCATAAACAACAACGCGTCATTTTGGTTCAAGTCTCAGATGTATAAATGAAATGTAGTTTTCCAACAAGGGAGGTGGTTTGTGATCTGCCAGCCGGCACTCACTGAAATTGACATTAACAACTAACGTTATTCTTTTAAGGAAAACTTCAAAATCAACAAGATTTCTATAAATGCTCTTAATTTTGTGCGGCTATTTTTAAACTTGTAGCAGGAAACCTAAGAATATTACGCAGTCTTCAGGTTCTACTTGAAAGGAGTCAGAAACTGTAATACAATCCCGTTCGGTGCTTATTTGATTGTCTGATCGAATGTCATCATCCTATTTTTTGCAAACCAATATTTATTTATTTATGTGGAAGACCAACAGCTTCAAAACAGTAAAAAGATCACAATAAAAAGAATTAGCCAATCACAAGTCTTCACTTATAGCATTAGAATGAAATCAACTTGACTGCAACAAAAACAAATTGCACAACAAAAAATCAAATAAACATATACATTCAGTATATATGATTTTTTTTTGTACCTTTTAAATTACTAAATTTTATTTCTCTATATATTATTTTATGTCTACTAGTCTTCTGTTTGTAATAATTTATCTTTTGTGTTGTGTTTGCCAATAAATGTTTTTCTTTCTTAATTCTTCAGTTCAAATACATCGGCTTTCTAACACCATCTCCTAAAAAGTGTAACAATAATGTCTTTTCTTGTACAAAATACTGAGGTATCATTATAACGATACTGTTTTAAGAGATTGTGGTAACCACCCAGGTCATCAGTGAATTCGGTTGAGGATTACATCTAGTCAAATATATCTATCCAAGTAAACATATTTGACCAACGCTACATTGTAGAGTGTGATTCAGTTTGAAACTGAATAAATTATAACGGAAACTCAATGACAGTCACTTTGTCGGGGCTCGTGGAACCATTATCCCGGCCATAAATACAATGACATACGGAGTAACACAACGTTATGATGGAAAGTTTGAGAACTAGTTCTGTTATTCCATTACTAGACGACATAGGGACCGACGACTTGCGAAAGGTCGCTGTTGGAGGCTGGAGAAAGAGGAGAAACAGCCACAAGGGTCACAAAGACAATTCCGTTTTTTTTTCGTACTAGAGTTTACTATAACAACATAGTAACTGGAATCCCCTTTTAAAGAAAAAAATGCCTGTATCAAGAGACCCCACTTTTCCATTAGCGCAAAGTTTAAATGTATGGATGGGTATAATATCTTCACCACCACTTCATAGGGCCTTTCTTTCTCCCTACTAATTTAAACGGGAAACACTACGAAAACCTTTTAAGAGAAGATCTACTAGAGTTATTAGAAGACGTGGCACTCAAACTCATTCCAGATATGTGGTATCAACATGAAGAGTGCCCTGCACACTACAGAAGACGATGGTTAGATAATAGTTTTCCTTACAAGTGGATCGGAAAAGGAGGACACATACTGTGGCCAGCAAGAAGTCCAGACCTGACCCCCATGGATTTTTATGTGACTTAGGTGAAGTGTGTGTGTGTGGTGAAGACTTAGGTGGTATGTTAGGACTACAGTGAACCAAACCCAAAAACTTCCATTGATATTTTAAGACAAAGAATTCAACCAACAATGATGTAAAAAGTATAGATTCATGATATTCTCACGAAACAATTGAAAAAAGTGTTCCGAATGCAGTAACAGCACGATTACATATATATCGAATGAGCGTACATTTACCTAAACCACAGATTTAATAATATATACTATACAGATGATGCATCCCATACTACAAAAAACGTGACCACCTACGGAAGCTATTTGAGGAAGCTATTTTTAACTCACTTTATTCTCACTAGATGCCACAAGGTCCGTGACCTGGTGCTTATAGCAAGATTCGCGTAGACAGATTAAACTGATATTTGAAAATCCGGTAGGTGGCGTAAACACAGTTATTAATTAATCACAGTTCTAAATAAGGACGGCAACAGCGCATTTATTGTTTATTCTTACGGCGCGTGCGCTTTGACAGAGCGGCAACGTCGCGCGTTAGTGCGCTCTTCCGAATCCGATCCGACTAAAATGTAATTTCTCAAACCAAACATTTTGATAGGCATAGGTAGATAGGTATCTATGTATATTTGACGCGCGCGTCGTGCGTGGCGTGTGTAGTATTGTGCAAATTTAATTGCAATTAAGAATTGATTAATTGTGACGTTGCAATTAAACAATGAATTTATTGTTGATTGTGAACCAATAACAAATGAATTTCCAGGTTTTTTAATTAAACTTTTATTAAATAAAACTATTACTCATTATTATTTCAAAAATATAGAATATTATATAGAATTGAGCAGTAAGCCGTTGGTTCCAGGCCGTGCAAACCTTTATTCGTGCGGTGGGGGTTATTAGAGGAGGCTCTTATTATATATTAATAAATATCCACTGATATACACACAGCGCCATCTTGCCGCAAGTTAAGCGTGAAGCCTGTATTATGTATGAGTTCTAAACATACTTATACACTTTTTTTGTAAATAATATAAAAGCCAGATATTTTGTGAACGAAAAGCATCTTATGTAGGTATATAGCTGCAAGAGCGGTCTTGAATGGAAGCCATCAACGGCGACGATATATTTATCAAAGGACAAAGGATACAAAATAAGGACTTAAGCGCCGTGCAAGACGCGTCACTTACGCGTTTTCTTCAAAATACTTATTAGTGTTTTGAATCAATGGTCACTTATTCCACACTTGTAATGTTTTTTATGTTTTTGTTATTTAGTTTTCGACACTATATTAAATTGCGTTTTTAATTTGCTAAGGAACTGATATAATTTATTTTTTTCAATATCAATACCGGTGAACTGAATTTATTTTTGAAGACGGAAAGTAAAGGAAGGCTCTTCGTTCCAGCGTTAGGACGGTAACTTATATATGCATATCAATATATATGCGGTACTACATATTATGCCAAAATAACAATGTTTAAAATTTTTGTCAGACTGTCAGTTTGTTCCGGGTAATCTGTGAAACGGCTTGACGTATTTGGACGAGACTTTTTTGGCAGGTAGCTGATGTAATAAGGAAAAACAGGGGCTGCTTTTGAACCGACTTAAAAAAAGGAGGTTACTCGATTCGACCTTGGCAAAAAAACGGTACCCTTATAAATTCGTCAAGTCTGTCTGTCTGTCCGTCCGTATGTCATATCCTTTTTTCTCCGAAACTATAAGAACTACACTATTCAAACTTTGTAGATATATGTATTCTGTGAACCGCTATAAGGTTTTTACAAGAAACTTGAAAAAATATTAATATATTTTGGGGTTTCCATACAGTGAACTGAAAAAAATATTTTTTTCATCGACCCCCCGTTTGGTGTATCAATGTGTATAGATCTTGAAAAATGGTATCGAGGTTTATAATATCATTTTTATAACTTGAATATTTTGCGCGAGAGACATTTTCAAAGTTGAAAAAAGTGTGTTAGAAATTAGAGGAGGGCTCTAATTTCTAAACTATGGGCTTGATAAAATAAAAAATGATGTACATAACCATAAAATCTGACAATGAAATTTAGTTTAAGCGATTTCTGATGTGAAGTTTTTTTATACGTCATAAATGGTGAACCACTATTTTCTCATAATAAAGCTGTAGTAGATGCCTAAGTAAATAAATAATTTTTTTCTATGTAACTTACTGCTGCGGAACCCACCACTATCCGACTCGCGCTTGCCCAATTTTTTTACGTTTGTTCGCATATATCTTCGTCGTTTATGAACTGATTTTATGATTATTTTTTGTTGGAAAGAGGATAGTCCAGAGGTGGTTCCAAGATAAGGAAATAAGGGTTTGATGAGTGGTGACCAGAGAAATTGAACATTTAAAAATCGACTCATATCAACTATTACTTCATGTAATCATGACATGATCACTTATTCTCAAAAATTTTCAGACAAAACATACAGACTTCAAACTGAAAATCTACAGAGATATGTTTAGCCAAATAGAAATGCTTAAATAATTCTTCATAATTTTTATGTCGGTGCCAAACAAACTACCTACCTATATTAAATTATAAAGCTAAAGAGTGCGTTTGGCTCCGACATCAAAATTATGAAAGAATTATTTAACCATTTCTATCTGGCTAAAATTTATTTTTAGTTTTAAATCGGTATTTTTTTTCCTCAAAGTTCAAAAAACGTAGCCAAGTCGTATTTGTAGTTTTAACGATAAATTTAAGCAGAAGCAAGTTTTAAGAAGTACAAACAAAGTAAGAATAAAATTTAAAACTTTTAGTTGAGTTGCGTTTAGTTCGACCCATCTAACATGCAATTTTATTTTGATTGCACTGCATATTTCATGTTTTTATTATTCCCATTTACAATTCATAAGTAGTCTTTTTATCAGTGTTCATTAAAAAAGCAATTTGTTATAAAAACATTATAATAGAAAAGCTGATTCAACACATCTAATAACACATTAACTGTGATAAAATTAAACGCAGTTTGCTCGCTCAAAGTGTACACGTGCAAGCGCCATCTATTAACTCTTTTTTTTTGTTGCTGCAACCGTGCTTTCGATAATTGTGGTGGTTCCTTTTACTGCCGTTACCGGTA
>PQWD01008734.1:0-14771 GCA_019425675.1 Leucinodes orbonalis
ATGATGGTTAAGAAAGTTACAATAACTGAGTCGACTAGAATAACTAGTTTTTGAGTTAGACAACTAGTTCTTTTCGTATAAGTAGGTAACAGGTATTAAAATATATATTTTCATTTCATTTCATTTTTATTTCATTTCGTTGCCCTACTACCGGAGGGGTGAGGTTCAAATCCCGCCACGTACCAATGTGTTTCCGAATTTTCGAAATTATATGTACGTTATCCGACGCTCTTTTGGTGAGGGAAACATCGTGAGAAAACCTGCACACGCCTACAAATAAATTCAAAGGTGATGCGAAAAGTCGGCCAATCCGCACTGGACCCGCGTGGACGACTAAGGCCTAATCACCCTACACGGGTAGGCTCGTGCCCCTCGATGGGGACGTTTAATGAGCTGATGAGGCGTTATGAGCGTTGGTCGCTCATTGGTGTGGACTGTTGCCATCCAATCTGGAGAGCGCAAGTTCAAATCCCGCCACGTACTAATGTCTTTTCGAATTTTCGAAACTATATGTTCGTTTATCCGACGCTTTTACGGTGAAGGAAAACATCGTGAGGAAACCAGCACACGTCTACAAATAAATACAAAGGATATGCGTGAAGTAGGCCAATCGGCACTGGGCCCGCGTGTACGACTAAGGCCTAATCACCCTACACAAGTAGGCTCGTGCCCCTCAGTGGGAACGTATAATGAGCTGATGTGATGAGGCTTTATAAGGTCTCTATGGTGTAGCGTCTAGTGTGTTCGTTTGACGATGACACAACTTAATTTTGGCGACCCGTGTGGGGGGATGGTCGAGATGTTGGTTACTACACCAAAGGTTCCGAGTTCAACCCCCAGCCATTTCAAAGATATGTGTGCATGAACGTGTCTGTTTGTAGTGGTTTGGGTGTTTCCATGTTTGTCATCCCCATCGATAAAAACAAACTTGTATTATGTTTACAAGACGAAGGTCTTTGACCAGTGTGTGTTGCCAGTTATGACATACGGAAGCGAAACGTGGTCGCTCACCAAGGGCCTCTTGAATAGACTCAAGGTTGCTCAGCGTGCTATGGAGAGGGCTATGTTAGGTGTCTCCCTACGCGATAAAATCCGAAACGAGGATATCCGTAGGAGAACTAGGGTGACCGACATAGCCCAGAGGATTAGCAAGTTGAAGTGGCAGTGGGCAGGGCACATAGTGCGTAGAACCGATGGCCGATGGGGCGGAAAGGTTCTCGAGTGGCGTCCACGTAACGGAAAGCGAAGCGTAGGCCGACCCCTAACCAGTGGACGGATGATCTGGGTAAGGTGCAAGGGATCGGTCCGCGTGGAAATCATTAGGGGAGGCCTTCGTTCAGCAACGGACATAATTAGGCTGTAATGATGATGATGATGATGATGATTATGTTTGTTTTTTTAAACACGCAAATGTTTGCACTTCTGATAAATGAATAATTGCGGTTCAAGGAATACATATTATACTTACAAAGTTTAAAAAGTGTAGTGCTTTAGTTTCGGAGGTAAAAGGATGTAACATACATACGGACGGACAGACAGACAGACTTGACGAATCTATAAGGGTTCCGTTTTTTGCCATTTGGCTACGGAACCCTAAAAAGGGTAAAAGAAGGCAGTGATCGCCGGATGATTCACATTAGTAACTCGATAGCCTTACCCGTACAAGACAAGGAGTTATTGTTCGTCAAGTCAATGATGTAAAACTACAACTGTATTCTCTTTGGCAGTCCGATTTTGAGGCACGGGTGGCGTATCTACCTTTATATATACAGAATATCATTGCGTCAAGTTCAATAAATCAAAGAACAATTATGATGCGGCTGTAGGTACTGCTCCCAGTCAAGAAACAATGAACATGAGATTTTATAGCAGCATTATTACGACCCATTTGGTGTAACAGTTGAGACGTCGGCTGCTACACCAAGGGTTCCGGGTTCGATCCACATGCAGTACAAACATTTGTGTGCATGAACATGTCTGTTTGTAATGGTCTGGGTGTTTACTATGTATTATATGTATGTAATTAGAAAAAAATATATAAGTATATCTATCCGTTGTTTAGTAACCATAATACAGGCTTCACGCTTAAATTGGGGCTAGATGGCGCTGTGTGAATTTCAGTGGATATTTATGTGACAGAAAAATAAATAAATATTATTATTAAATATTATTATTATTATTTATTATCAGTTTATAACGGCCTACTGCATGGCACAGGCCAACAGCATAGCCATGGGGAGATTGGGCCGTAACCCACCACGCAGGCCAATGCGGAATGGTGGGTGATAACGACTGCCATCCAAGGTTCTTAGCGTGCCTTCCGAAGTACGGAATCACCTTTCTTTTCGGACAATCAGGTGATTTAGGCTGGATGAGAAAAGCGGTGGACCGGGATATCTGGCGCAAAATGGGGGAGACCTATGTCCAGCAGTGGACTGCGATAGGTTGAATAGATAGAAAGGTGATTTTGCCCCGTATTCTAGAATCAACGTATTTACTTAAATTGTGTTAGAAAGGGATGGTGCTATGCTATTTATCGAATATAGCGCTATCTCTTTCTCACTCAAGTGAAGATCAACGCTTGAGTCTCGTTCTGGAATACGGATCTTAGACTGCAATGTCCTGACCTCATGCATCGATCCAAGGCAAATATTGTGCCAACCTCACCACGGTACAATTAAACACGTCTGCATAAATCACTACATAGTATAAAACAAAGTCGCTTTTTTTGTCCCCATGTCCCGATGTGCGCTTGAATCTTTAAAACTATGCAACGGATTTTAATGTGTTTTTTTATAGATAACTTGATTCAAAAGGAATGTTTATAATGTATAATATTATCCATTAAATACTACTGTTATTTTTTAGTTTTCTAATGTGATGTCGTAAATAATTTCATTTTTTCCGTTTACATTGCAAACGCAGGCTGAACCCTACAAGATTTATAAAAATAATGTACTGAGTATTGTAAACAATAAAAAGGTATATAAAAAAACCGATGGTATATATTTATCACTTATGGATATCCCACAATAACAGTTTTTAGTCATTTCCTTTTTACGACAAATAATGGTCGACTTTCGAAGCGATTTTAACCAATACACCATTAATCCTTATCCAATCAAATACGTAAAATAAATTGTTGATTTATTCTAGATCTATATTGCCCTTTACAGCATATGATTTAAATTAATATTTTCGAAGATACTACAGATTTAAAAATTGCGGTACATAGCGTTTGCGCCGGTACCGGCCGACCGGGCAGGCGGGAGCGTGCCTATATCGAATATCACCATTGCACTCGTGCGAAGCATGGGCGGGTCGCTAGTAATAACTATAATACCATCATGACATTGATCACGATTGAACAATCATCTCAGTACAAGGAAACCATTTATTCTGCTGCACACACACACACATCATCAGCTCATTAAACGTCCCCACCAAGGGGCACGAGCCTACCCGTATAGGGTGATTAGGCCTTAGTCGTCCACGCGGGCCCAGTGCGGATTGGACGACTTCACACACAACCTTCGAATCTCTTCGCAGGCGTGCATAAAGGTTTCCTCACGATGTTTTCCTTCACCGTAAGAGCGTCGGATAACGTACATATATTTTTCGAAAATTCGAAAATACATTGGTACGTGTCGGGATTTGAACCTCAGCCCTCCCGGTAGGAAGGCGACAGTCCACACCACTGAGCCACCGACGCTCTTATTCGTATTCTGCTGCACATCACCGTTTCTTGTTAGGAAATAACTCTAATGAGGCCTTTGATTGACGCGAGACACCTTGGAGTTTTTGTATATTACTGTGGATCATAATAATACCAGTATTATTTAACAGCACATTACTACCACTACAAAGTTTTTTTATGACATAAAGTGAATGGAATGGTAAGTTCGATCACCGGGTCAGTGATACACCTGACCATGACAGACGTGTGTGTGAAAATCAATAATATAAGCAGTCATTATTTTCCATCAACACTGCCATGCGCCCGTCATCCGAGTTTTTTTTTTCGAACTGATACTGCTGTTGGCCGCAGATGGCCTTTACAGCTTCACCGGGCAAGTGGCGAGCGCAGATGGCTCTCAGCCTTAATATTTACACAACGAGCCTAAGGGCGTCCCCGAACGGGACTCGAACCTCGGCTTAGGGCGTTGCGGGGAGGGCTTGGTAGCGGCCCGGCATATGCCGGTTACGCGAATAGGGACGTCATCCGAGAGGACAGATGTTAGGTCTCTTATACCCGGTCATTTTAGCAGCTGCAGTGCCCTCATCGCGAAACACAGAAGTACAAAATACCAGTATTTTACGGGACGATATCTGGCACTACGGTGGTATTTATCTAGGCGACTCAGTCCAAGTCTACTACCTAGTTAATGAATAGAATAAAATATTCCTTAGTATTCCTATTACAATTTAAGCTTATGCTTTCTGTTTATCAACAATATTTTCCCCTTATTTCTTCAGGTCTTCACCATGTACGGACGCCAACCACCTATTTCTGGCGCCAGGGGTGCTGTCCGCAGGAGGTATCAACAGGGCGTGCGTCTCTCGCTTCCACACTGAGGGTCCGGCTCGTGCTGTGCTTACTCTGCTTCTTGGAGGGAAGGAAGTAGCATCTGCATCGCGAGAACTTCCTCCAGGTAATGTTCAGCTCACATATAGCTTTACGGATTCAAACTCATTGCCTCAATTATATTTTTTAGTCCACTTCAGAAGGGATTAGGAGGGATCCTGCGGAGAAACGTCACTTAGTTGACGACCTATTTGGTGTAGCAGTTGACACATCGGCTGCTACATCAAGGGTTCCGGGTTCGATCCACATGCCGTACAAACATTTGTGTACATGAACATGTCTGTTTAGTCTGGGTGTTTTCTGTGTAATATGTATGTATTTACAAAAAAAATATAAGTATGTTATCCGTTGTTTAGTACCCATAACACAGGCCTCACGCTTAACTTGGGGCTAGATGGCGCTGTGTGAATGTCAGTGCACATTTATTGATATATTTATTTACTGAGTACGAATTTTTCGTTTGGTTAGTTCAGCCTGAAAAGACTGAATCACCGGATTTTCCGAAAAGAAAGATAATTCCGTGTTTCGAAGGGTGCGTTAAATCATCGTCGTCCCTGGCTACAGTTTTATTGTAGCCAGGGCCGCTTGGTGGGTTGTGACCCAAATCCCCATAGCTATGCCGTGCGGGAAGACCTGCAGGGCCGTCTCTAACTCATGTGGCGCCCATGTGCAAACATGAGCCTAGCGCCTCTAGCAAGCGCGCGGTCCTCGGAGGAACTCATAATGCGAGCGAGGCTCAGCGCCCCTAGGACCGCGGCGCCTGTGTGCAACGCACACCACCCACCTAAAGGAAACACGCTCCTGACCTGTGCCTTGCAGTGAGCTGTTATAGGCTGATGATAATGCTTCACGTTTTTTGTCCGTCTGCGTGTTCTGACTCATCTCTGGAAGCGCTGGATTGACTTTTACGGAACATTGAATGACAGATAGCTGATGTAATGAGCAGTAAACTTAGGCTTTTATTTCCACGCGGACGCAGTTGTGGGCACAGCTGGTTATTACGAGTAGGTATAATAATCTGGTGCTGGCTACGTGTTTTGACAACTCGTTAGTAGAAGACCGGCGGATCCTTATCTGGGATTGAATCACGGATGTTTACATACAATTTTGTATGTATTTTTTGTTTGTTGGCATCTTGTTTTGTTCATACGGTTCGCTGATCCGAAACTGAATGTAGTTTAGCTGGTCCCATCTAAAGCATAATTTTGACTAATTAGTACACATTTTTTATTGTTTAAATACTCATTCATTTATTAGTTTCATTATGTGGTTTACCCAGGTCTTATAATAACACAAAACTAAGTTCGGGCACACACACACACATTGATGTATATTTATCCCAATGCACAGCAATATCTTTCTTTTTATTCAACTTAAAAAGCAAATTTCTTCAATCTATAACAGAGGTGAGAATTGAATATATTATTATATTAGTATAAAATGAATTAAAACGAAATACAATAAAAAATTCTTAGAAAGGGTTTAATCATTTAACTACCCAGGTAAGTCGGTTTTATCCAAATAATCCCGGATGCTAAAATATTGACAATAATTTTAAGCAACAATATTTATCCGAGCAAGACTGCAAACGTAAGTAAAATTACCGATTTACTATCTCTGTTCTTCAATATATTTAAAATAAAAAATTTAAGTGCGACAAATGTAAGCTCAACGAGCATACACTGGCTGCCAGTTTACGCTCTGTGAGACGTGTCAAAACGCACGAATATTAGAAGAAATTACCGTTTTTTCTCAAAATGCCATCCCGTGCAATTGTAACATGCCATCATCGCAAGGAATCATTAAATTTACCAAGAATATAATAATTTCACAGGTAAGAACCGAAAAGAAATTGCGACACTGGGACTGCCTATAAACTTGGCGGCTTGTCCAGTCTAATTGTATATTCGGATGTCTGTGGATCATACCTACCACTAATATAATGAATTGACCAATGCCAAAGGTCTAAGGAAATCATTTCACGCATGACATAGAAAGTGAACCGCTAGGGTCAGTTTTAAACGCTTATTACATCATTATATGTATTACTATGTATGCATACTTATAATGCAATCATAAATAATGTTGCGTAGGCTATTTCAAATGAGTAGTTGACAAAATTATGACAATCGCGAGAGTTCAAACTCTGGGCGGTCCACACATTTGTCTCCATGAATATTTTTGTTTATAATGGCCTGGGAGTTTCTATGTATAATACGAGTATGTATTTAAAATAGTATATTAAAGTTAGAATTATGTTTCTCAGTAGTTTAGTTTTAGCACCATAAATGTAAGGAGTGTCGGTGGCTAATATGCCTTCTGGTCTTGAGGGTTCAAATTCCAGCATGTAAAATGTATTTCGAAATTATCAGTACGTTTATCCGACGCTCTTACGGTAAAGGAAAACATCGTGAGGAACTGCTCACCCTGCGAAGAGATTCAAAGGTTGTGCGTGAAGCACTGGGTTTTTTTCGAACTGGACTTGTGCTGTTGGCGCGAGATGCCTTTAACAGCTCACCGAGCAATTGGCGTGCGCAGATGGCTCTCACTTAAAATTTACACAACGGGCCAAGAGCGTTCCAGAGTGCAAATATTTCCGAAAAAAACGTTCGCGTAACGGCAATCGTTTCTGCGATATACGTGACCGCCCACTGACACTGCTGATTGGTGAACTGTCGGATATTTATTTATTTATTCTTGTTATAGGTGACGGAGGCCTGTCTGGATATATCGGTACCAGGAGCAAATAAAAGCCAAAGTTTCCAATACAATTATGGTAAAGTCAACACAAAAAAATAATACTTTTTGTCTTGACGACCCACTTGGTGTTATGGTCGAGACGTCGACTGCTTCACCAAGGGTTCCGGGTTCGATCCCCGGGCAGTACAAACATTTGTGTGCATGAACATGTCTGTTTATATGGTCTGGGTGATTTGTATGTAAATATGTATGTATTCACAAAAAAAATGCATATAAGTAGGTTTATTCGTTGTTAAGTACCCATACTACAGGCTTCACGCTTAACTTGGGGCTAGATGGCGCTGTATGAATGTCAGTGGTAATTTATTTATTTGCTTCTTCATAAAATCACTATAATTATGAATCGCACATGAAGATGCATGTATTATAGTTAAAAAAAATTTACAGTATAAAATGTTATTTATACTGTAAATTTTTATGTTGTGTATGCGTAATAAAATAATAACTTAACTACTGATAGAGCGTCGATGGCTCAATGGTGTGATGGCCTTCCGATCGAGAGGGCGCGAGTTCAAATCCCGCCACGAACCAATATGTTTACTAATTTTCGAAATTATATGTTCGTTATCCGACGCTCTTACGGTGAAGGAAAACATCGTGAGGAAACCTGCGTACGCCTGCGATGAGATTCAAAGGTGTGTGAAGTCGTCCAACCCGCACTGGACCCGCGTGGATGACTAAGGCCTATACACATGCCACGGGTAGGCTCTTGTCCCTCAGTGGGGTCGTTTTATGAACTGATGATGATGATTATAGTACACTTTTTTAAGAAATTTGTTTATTTAATTCTAGCTTTAAATATGTGTAATGGCAACTCTACAATATTTTGGAGTACCTGAAAAACTGTTAACATCTTCCTTTAAAAGATTAACCTTCTTTATGCAGTCTCAAGTCCGGAACAGCACATCTCCGTCCGTCCGTCCATATTTTCTTAGCCAAAATATGCATCCGATTATCCGATCTCTATAAATAACATAATAATAAACTTATTGACCACCAGGTATCCAGAAGACCGCTGCGCATGGAAACAAGAACTGGCTGTGATGATTGCCAGCGCCGAGTAGTGGTGATCCACACGGAGCGGGCCAGGTACCGCCCTGGAGACACTCTTCGGGCCAGGGTCATAGTGTTGAAGCAGACCTGGACGCCTGCTCATGGCATGTAAGATAGCTAGGGTTTTATGCTATAGGAAATATATAGATAGGACCTATAGAGGTCTGTGATAAAATTGTGATATTTCGACGTTATTATAAAGGTGATTTTTAAACGTTGAGATGAGTTTATGAATTTTTAAAGACATAATTCGCAAATTTCATTATATGAGCAGAAGTCGACATGTTTATTTGAAGGAAAACATCGTGAGGAAACCTGCGCACGCCTACGATGAGATACAAAGGCCTATACACTATTTAGGAGTAGGCGCTTCTCGGTGGGGACGTATAATAAGCTGATATTGTGTATTAAACGTATGCAAGAATGAAGATTCACGCAAAAGTTCTCAAGACAAAACGTTGAAATAATTTATCAATATTGCGCAAAAACCTCCGTGAACAAATGGAATATTAAGTAAACAATCCAGAAATTACATATCATATCATCATCATCATCATCAGCTCATTAAACGTCCCCACCGAGGGGCACGAGCCTACCCGTATTAGGGTGATTGGCCTTAGTCGTTCCACGCGGGCCCAGTGCGGATTGGACGACTTCAACACACAACCTTCGAATCCTTCTGCAGGCGTGCATGAAGGTTTCCTCACGATGTTTGCCTTCACCGTAAGAGCGTCGATAACGACATATATTTTTCGAAAACGCGAAATACATTGGTACGTTCGGGATTTGAACCTCAGCCCCTCCGGTAGGAAGGCGACAGTCCACACACTGACACCGACGCTCATATGATATCATATCATATATGATTCATATATATATATATAATTTATATTATATATATAATATATATATTTATATATATATATATATATTTAGATATATATATATATATATATATATGATCATATCATATATATATCATATCATATGTTTATCAAGAATTCAATTATGTTAAGAATCAACAATTCAATTACTTGTTTTAATTTAAAAATACACCAAAGCAAACACAATTTTCGGACAATCTTCTGCTTCAGCCTGCAATATCGTAACGAAACTAGAAAAATCACACTGTGTCGTTTACCACGGGACTCGAACCACGATTTCCAAGTCACGCATTCGACCGCTGAGCTCACCAGTACACTGAGACAGTGGGCACCATATATGCAAATAAGCAAGTGCGTACCCTGTACGTCCAGACAACCAGGATACTAACATATTCAATTTTAAAGACCTATTTAGTGTACGGCTGAGACGTCGACTACCACACCAAGGGTTGCAGTTCGTTCTCCATGAAACACCCAGACAATTACAAACAGACAGGTTCACACACAAAAATGTTTGTACTGCCCAGGGAATCCGGACCGAACCCTTGCTGTAGTAGCCGACTTCGTTCATTACACCAAATGGATCGTCAAATCAAACCGTAAGGGCATTAAACCTAGATACTGTGCGGTGAAACTCGCTAATTATTGGCAGTGATAAACCTGATTTGCATACCCGCCTCGGAGTGTGTCAGTGTGACACCGTGACCGGTTCCGAGGTCCGCTATACGTACATATTGTAAAAGTTAGGTAAGTCGGAAAATGCATTTTTGGTTGAGCAAAATAGCATATATGGATGACCCATTTGGTGTGATGGTTGAGACGTCGGCTAACGCACTAAGGGTTCCGTGTTCGATTACAAACATTTGTGTGCATGAACATCTGTTTGTATCGGTCTGGGGTGTTTCTATGTATAAATTGTATGTATTTTCAATAAACGTAAATGTTATATTGTCCGTTTGTTTAGTATCATAATACACAGACAAATGGTTTGATTGGACTGGATTGCGCTATGTGTATGTCAGTGGGATATGTTATTATTTATTTAATACTAGGTGGTAGACTCCGGTACTGAGTTGTCTATATTTATTTCTATGTATCGGATGAAGGCCTGAGGCTAGTAAAATTACGGAGTATTAAAATATGGGTTTCAGATAAAATAAGTATATATATAGCGTCGGTGACTCAATGGTGTGGACTGTGCCCTCGTACCGGAGGGCTGGCAAATCCGCCACGTACCAATGTGTTTTCGAATTTTCGAAAATATTATGTACGATATCCGACGCTCGTACGGTGAAGGAAAACATCGTGAGGAACCTTCATGGCACGCCTGCGAAGAGATTCAAAGGTTGTGTGTGAAGTCGTCCAATCGACTGGGCCCGCGTGGACGACTAAGGCTAATCCCTATACGGTAGGCTCGTGCCCCCTCGGTGGGGACGTTAATGAGCTGATGATGATGAAATATAAATCAGATAGGAAATAATAATTACATTAATGTCTCTTAACCTGCATCTGTTATGGTCAGGCGATCACTACCACCAAGTTTCTATGGAATCCCGGTTAAAGATTAATATAACATATGATTTTATATACTAACAGTTGTTAAATTACATTCCTCATAGTGATATGTGGGAAAGACTGCGATTCCGCCATTGGGACATTTTATACTGATGATGATATTAATCTAACGAAGAAAACTTTTAGGGAATTCGTTTTCAAAATGGATTTAATAAATAAAACAAAGCTTAGAATGAAATAGGAAAAATTAAAAATATAACTTACCTGTTTTTTATTAAGATTGCTCTACAGGTTCCTCTCATGATTTATGTCATTTAATCTACTACAGGTTCCTCTCATGATTTATGTCATTTAATCTACTTTTTTGTGTTTGATTGTGTGAAGGAAAACATCGTGAGGAAACCTGCGCACGCCTGGAGATTGTGCGTGAAGTCGGCCAATCCGCACTGTACGCGTGTGTAAATACGCAACTTTCAACTAAACACACTAGCTGCTGCGTCATTAACCATGCGAATGTATTTAATTATTTTAAATACGTATTTAAATACATAACATACAGTGTAAACATGCATAAGAAAGAATTAATAAACACTATTTCTGAAAACAAAGTGCTGATTAGTCAATTCTAAATCAAACGAGGTCATCGCCGAATGGAATATTTGTCACAGTTTTCACACATCGTTGTTTTTGTTTATTCATTATATATGCGTCCATTCCGCTATAAAACACGGTAAATGGGTTAAGGTTATACGACACATTATACCACAGATAAAATAAATATACTAAAATTATACCTAATTTGTCTATTGATGATTTTTTTCGTCATCATCATAATTTCAGCCTTTGGACGTCCACTGCTGGACAAAGGCATAATTACCATTACGATGGTTTTAAAGGTAGGTAGGTAATAATGCTTTTATGTACAACCAGGTGTATATATCGCAGCCATCTAGTTCAAATTAGGCACTAATTGAACGCCTAGTCCGTTGGTTAACGCCGGCATTCAATGAAATGGGCTGAAGACTAGCCATGTCATTGACCGCAATATTTAACCAGATGGGTGATTCGTCGTTTAGTCATTTAATAACTTTTGTATGGCACTATCATGTTTGATAATTATTTTGACCACATTACACTTTAATTTACTTATAATTGCACATAAGTAAGACACCAAACCATAATATTTGCTGTTTACGCTATAGAATAATATAGCTTGTAATTATTCAATGGTTTACGCTGCTGGCGCCATATTTATTTTGAGGACTACTAGCGCTGTAGTGGAGAAAAACAGAACTAAATATGAATCACTTGATTTTTTGAAGTGAATTTTGAATTTGAGTCATTTCGAAAAGGCTAACTTTAAATACGACAAGTTTTTAAACGTCGAGTGATATCAGTTTACATAGTTGTTTGCCTAAACACACAGTTGTATGCCAGCGTTTACAATAACGAATGGCTTAGGCATCCAATTGGATGACTAATTTAACCTAATGGCTGCGACATATACATATATATTCTAGGTGTATATTTTTTCTGATGGTATATAGGGTTGATATAATCCTGAGTTGTCTAAGTAGGTTTCTCAGTAGACTGGATATCGTCCGAGTGTTATGCTCACCTGTGTGTTCGGAAAGGGGACACTGTAGTTTGTAAAAAAATGGGTATAAGGCCTCCAGGCCCTCATCCCAGTAGGCACTTTGACAAGTGCCCAGGGTGCCTATAAGCTTTTAGTTCTTAGCATAAGAATTTCGAGCCGCACGGCGTGCGTGGTCGACTTAGGTCTATACACCCTATACGGGCAGGCTCTTGCCCCTCCGTGAGGACGTAATGAACTGATAATGATGCTATTATTGTATAAGTGACCTATGTATCTATCGATCTATAGGCTCCCCTCTTAGTTCAATATGCATAAGAATTTTCGAGCCGCACTGGGCCCGCGTGGACGAGTAAGGTCTACCTACATGCTATTCGAGTAGGCTTGTGCCCCTCGGTGGGGACGTATAATGAACTGATACTAATGATGGCGTTATTTTGATAGATTAATAAATAGATCATTTCTTTATTTGTATCAGACACACAACATCCAAAACAAAGAAAATACATAGCAACTTAAAACGAATCAAAATAATTATAATTGTATAAGCGACGTTATCTATCTTCTTAACCTTTTTCATTTCTATTTCCTTAATTGCCTTTCCATGCAGATATATATATATATATATCATCATATCATTTATTTTATATATATAATATATATATATATTATATATATAATATATATATATATATATATATATATATATATATATATAAATGATAAAAACTCGTGGACATGTTGATCTCCACGCCTGCACTACTTTAGTTTTTTTTTGTTATCATCTATTTAGATTTATATAATACTTAACTGCTTGATAGTACTATTGTAGATTATTATATTTTTACCAATACTAAATATTGATAAATATTGTGAATGTAATTTGCTTTATACAATTATTTTGATTACAAATGATTCTGTACTAAACACATTTTTTTTTTAAAGAGACTTAACTTTAACTTAACTTTAACTACTGAGTTTCTTGCTGGTTTCTTCTCAGTGGAAAACTACCTAAAGCTTTATTTGACATCCATAAGTGTTCTATACGGACCTAAACTGAATAAACCTTTTCATTTTCAATTTTCAGATAGACGAGATGTGGCTGGAAGGCCCCGAGGAGCGTGAGGAGGGACGAGGGCTGCTCAGTGGTTACGTGTCCGCAGTCGTATGGGACTAGCACAAGTCAGCACGACCTGGACGAGCTCGCACCAGCGGGCCGGTGGACTATCAGGGCGAAACTAGCTGATGGATCCAGGTCAGTGTTTTTTTAAAGAAGCAGGTTTGTAGGTGTCTTGATAGGAGGTTTTTTACTACGGAGCAATAAAGATAAATCAAAAATAAAGTCGGGAGCTCATTGATGTGGACTGTTGCCTTCAGATCGAAAGGGCGCAGCTTAAAGCTCGCCACGTACCAATATATTATCGAATTTCCGAAATTATATGTACGTTACCCGACGCCCTTACGTTGAAGGAAACATCGTAAGGAAACCTGCGCATGTCTGCGAAGAGAAATAGAAGTGTTTTTTTATTCTGTGTTTCGGGATGAGGGAATTGTAGCTAGAAAATTACCGGGCATAAAAGACCTAACATCTGTTGTCTCGGGTGTCGGTCGCAGTGCGGCATTGACTGAGAAAAATAACTATCAGTTATAGTCTCCTTCAATGCCGCTCTATTCTGCCAGGCGTATCACTTTCTATCAGGTGAGCGTCCTAACCGTTCTGTACACTTGTAACATAAAAAAGATAATTCACGGACACACAACCTTTGTAAGTACATAAAATTATAACCTTAAATTGTTCCTTGAATATGCTAAAGAAATAAATCTGGGATGTTTATGAATAAGACACCACAGACAACAACAAACCAAATTCTAATCTCTTGAAAGAAAAGTATTTGCAAAACCTTTGTTAGTCTTACTTCACCGAGAACATTAATTGATATTTTCCCTACGAAAGTCAGTGAAACAGAAAATTGCTGGGCAGTTAAAAGTCAACGACATTAGCAAATTGAAGTGGCTGTGCGCCAGTCCTGTATTTTGCAGCCAGTCACAGTTATCGCCTTGAATAGTAACTCTGGCTAAACGCCGGATTACTGGCAGAGACTAGGTGAGGATGTGAAGGCTGAGATGTCTTTTCAATAATGGGGGAGACCTAGCTCCAGCAGTGGACTGCGAGAGATTAATGTATAGAATAATAGGTATGTAAATATCTTCGACATAAACTATCGATAATCTTCACAAAAACACCTGCTTTGCTTCGAGCCAGATCACCTGGTGGCTGGATGTTAACACTTGGTAAAGGTGTAAATAAGTTCACATAACAGCATGCTGTCCAAATCAATGTATTTTGTGTATGACCACAAATGAATCTTGTGGTCACCTG
>PQWD01008737.1:0-80000 GCA_019425675.1 Leucinodes orbonalis
TCTACAGGCATATTTATATTGGGGACATTTTTTAGGGGAAAAAAATATTTTCATAGCAAAAGTTAAGTCAAAGCGTCAGAGATTTACTTCAATTGTTCAGTAGTTTTTTTAAAACCTAAATTATTTTTCTTACCTATTTAATTTTAAGGAAAACTCATAATTTCGTCATTTTGCTATACGTTTAATTCTTGCTTTATTTAGCGGCCCGAATATAGGTTAGGAATTATTGCTTATAAATTCTATGTGAAGAGTTCAATGCGACTGGCGGTGTTGTATTTATTTGTATATTCGATTAGTTATGGTGTTGATTTTCGAGTTTGTTATTTACTTTGATAGCATTATTATTGTAAAACATGTGTAAAATATATAGTTGTTGGCCGGCATTCTTGTTACTTGAAATGTAGAGTATTCTAATTTTAAGCTTTTTGATTGGTTGAATGATTTCAGTTGTATATGGACGAGTGTTTCCTGTTTTGCTTAACCCATTGAACGCCGGGTATCCAGAAATAATGACAAATCTCTTATCTGACGTCCTAAGGCGTCATTGGCGGTCAAAGGGTTAATAAGTTCCTTTGAATATCCTATTTAGATTGGTTACTTGTAATCTCTATAAATGTGTGAACGGTCTTGTATATAAGCTCAACGTCTAGGTAAATGTTTGTTTTAACAGCGTACTGCAGCGGCTTTATCGCTATGTTTGCGGTCATTGTTGCACTGCGTTGCATAATGTTTGATAAAGACCGCCGAATGCAATGTTTAGTTGTTGTTGGGGTTGGTTTCTGCACTAATCCTTGGACCATTACACGTTGCAATGTATTTTGTTCTGACACGTCGCTGCAGCCGACGCCTTAGCTTGTTTTTATATTTCATTTTAATTAAATTATTATTTTATGTTAATTAAAATATTATTACACTGTATTGTTTTGTTTTATTTATATTTGACTACAAAATTAAACCCAAAGGTGTTTATAGTGTTTGCTTTGTACTTTAGCACAGTGCTCACCTAAATTGACATACAAACAAACACTAGGTTTTTGATTGTCTGGTTTAAATTCAGTGGATGTAAAAAAGAATGCTTGATTGTCTCAACAGTATTTATTATAAAAGCGTTGACGGGTGGAGGGAAAGTGCGTCAAGGCGGCACTGGATGGGAAGCTATCATGTCTAGAAATACCAAATTTATTCATTACATCATCATTATCACATTAAGGCCCACTTTTTTACTTAAGTAGAGTGATAAAGGGATAGCGCTTTATACGATAAATAGCACCATCCTTTTCTAACTCAATTTTAGTAAACATAAACAATGAGTCTCGCTCCAGAATACGGTCAAAATGTAAGAATATTGTTACTACCACAAGTACCATAGCTATATCCGTTGTTGAGTACACAATACAGGCTTTACGTTTAACTTGGGGCAAGATGGCGCTTTGTGAATGTCAGTGGATATTTATTTATATGAAATAAAAATAAATGAATTCGAATGTGTGCGACTTACTTCCTCTTTCGGTAATAGACACATTCATAAGGTGCTGCAAAAACAAAAGTTGAAAATTGCATAATTGCTCTTTATCTACTATATAAAAAGAAGTCGGGTTTTCCTTCCTGACGCTATAACTCCAGAACGCACGAACCGATTTTCACGGTTTTGCATTCGTTGGAAAGTTCTCGGGCTCCGTGAGGTTTATAGCAAATAAAATTCAGGAAAAATTTCAACAGAAAACCGGGTTTTGATCACCAAACGAAATGTTACATAAAACGAAGCCATCTGGTGGCGAAACGGAGTTCGCCGGGTTTGCTAGTTTCTTATAAAACATATTAAAACATTCACGTATTCATAAAACAAACTTGAGTGCCGCAACATAACACCACAAACAAACTACCCAGCAGTTTATAAACAAATTTTATTGAATATTTAAAACTTGTTTATTTTGTAAAACATTTTGCACACCGACAGTCACTGTCACGTCACTTGTTAAACAATTTAAAATATCCTGTATCCCGTATGTAATAATAGTTTGATTTTCATAAGAACTAGTAACTTATCCAACAATATAAGTAACAATGAATAGGTAACGTAGAATAAATTCAAAAAAGAGTTTCTGTAGAATCAGATGGATGGATGGATTAACCGACTATTTATATTTCAACCATTTAAAATTTACTTATTAAATCGATGATTTCTAATCATTTGACCGCAAGAACTTGAAACATCATGATGACTATTTTATTATTGTCATCATCATCAGCTCATTAGACGTCCCCACCGAGGGGCACGAGCCTACCCGTATAGGGTGATTAGGCCTTAGTCGTCCACGCGGGCCCAGTGCGGATTGGACGACTTCACACACAACCTTCGAATCTCTTCGCAGGCGCGCATGAAGGTTTCCTCACGATGTTTTCCTTCACCGTAAGAGCGTCGGATAACGTACATATATTTTCGAAAATTCGAAAATACATTGGTACGTGTCGGGATTTGAACCTCAGCCCTCCCGGTAGGAAGGCGACAGTCCACACCACTGAGCCACCGACGCTCTATTATTATTGTATCTGGATACAATTATAAAATAGTCACCATGACGTTTGAAGTTCCTTTCGGCGGTCAATGGTTGTACGAAATGAAGGTCTACATAAAATGTTTCTGAAAACTACGCTGATGTTTCATTAGGTCAACACCCGGCCGACATGCCGTACGTGGCGATCTCCCATTGTTGTCCAGACTACATTTAGTATGATTTATACGGGTATGTTAAGAGCAACCAAATGAGAAAGATTGCTGGGAGGCTCGATGAGAAACGCAGAAGATCGGGATATTTGGAGCAAAATTGGGAAAATCTTGGACTACGATAGATTGAAGAGAAAAAGAAAGATAGAGAAAGAGTGCGATATGTTTGGAATTTATGAAAATGAAATTCATACAGTCCGAATCAGTAGCTTTATTTGACATTCATAACTGTGCCAATGTTCAGTTCGAACGGATCTATTGCAACTAAAAAATAATCGGACTACTGCTACCAGAAGATTATTTGAGGACCTAAATTATATAAAGACATTTTTGATTTTCATTTCGTACCGACGAGTACCGTAGACGTCCCTAGCAAACGACGACGCCTATTCTTGCGGTCATCGCCTCACTCCGTATAAGTGTGGTAGTTAAACTACGTCATACCTTCTCTAGCATGTGGTAGACGCCCATTGGTAGTTTCATTTGACATTCACAACTGTTCTTCAAAGACTTTTAAATACATTTTCGATCTTTTCGGCTGTAAAGGTGCACCATAACTTCTCTAGGATTTGGTAGACGTCGGCCAGGTAGATGTCCGGGTAGGGCGACATGTCGTACGTGGCGATGTACCATTGTTAACCGGACTAGATTTAGATAAATCATTATACGGGTATGTCAAGAGCGTACTATGGCGAAATTTTGCTGGGAGGCTGAATAAAAAACGCGGCAGATCGGGATATTTGGTGCAAAATTGGGATGATCTTGGACTACGATAGGTAGAAGAGAGACAGAATGATAGGGAAAGGAAGAGGCCTCATCCCGTATCAGCGTGGTAGTTAAACTACTTCATACCTTCTCCAGCATGTGGTAGACGTCGGCCAGGTCGACGCCCGGGTAGGGGGACATGCCGTAGGTGGCGATCTCCCACAGCAGGATCCCGAAGGCCCAAACGTCCGACTTGGTGCTGAACGTGTTGTACGCAAGGCCCTCGGGCGCCGTCCACTTGATGGGGAACTTGGCGCCGGCGTGCGCCGTGTATGTGTCGTCACGCATCAGCCGCGCGAGACCAAAGTCGGCCACTTTCACCAGGTGGTTCTCGCCCACGAGACAGTTGCGGGCTGCCAGGTCCCTGGTCACATACAAGGTTTGATTACATCTAGCTTAGATTATGAAGATGGGATCTAGCACGACGAGGCAAGTCTGCGGACGGATAATAATAATAAAAAGATATTTAACACAAATTCTTTTACATCTTAACTTTAAGACGCTTGCTTAAGATGCTTATCTTTGGCATATATTCTTGAGGAAATGATGTCTAAAATAGAAATCTGTTCCATAGGCCCGCTCGAAGACAGCAGGTAGGAACTTTTTGTTAGTGTGTGTAAATGGACATCTATGTATAATGTCCATTTACACACACTAACAAAAAGATAACAAATTCAAGTACGAGCGAATCTTGCAAGCTAAGCAACACACTATGGTCGGCAATTGGGTCACTGGCTCCCGTAACCTAGTGGTTTTATTCGCTTCGTGATCCAAAGACCGTGGGTTTGAATTAATTGCATGCAGTTTTGTTGCCAATTTACTACTTATACGTCAAGGCGAGGTTCACTTAAACCATGCAACCAATTTGTTACGACAGTTTTACACTCATAAATCGATTTTTGGATTATATTTAACTTCTTGTTAATTTTATTGTAAAGAAAAGCAGCACGTGACTCGAATTGTACACTAGCAAAATTAGTTTTTCTATATGGAACTTTGATAACATTATAGTTTCTCTTTTACCTTTTAAAGATGGGATATATATTCATGTTTTATGTTTCTTTAGTACTACATTTATGATATATAATTTTCTTACCGATAACAAGTTACTCATACTGTATAGGTTATGGGTGGGATGTCTGCGTTTTTTAAAGTACATCACCTTAAGTAATGCACGTTGGGCTTTTTCTATTTCTAGGAATCGTGTTTTTAACGCACCACCCCAGATTTGTATACAATAAGTTATTACGGATTGAACTAGTGCTATGTATATAAGATTTAGAGTATTTTTGCAGGTATCTGATTGAGTACTATATGCATTTTCGGGAAAGATGTGTCGTAATGATTTAAATAACCAGTTAAATTTTCTTATCCTAGCTGTTATTTGCTCGATTTAAGGATACCATGTCAGCCTCTGATCCAACACTATGCCTAGGTACTTTGCAGATTGCACTTTTTGTATTACAGAACAGTCACAACCACTGGCTGTGGCATCTCCACAGACATGTATTTTTAGATTAAGGTCTTGGCAAGGTTGAGAGTTGCTGTAAATACTAAAACACACATTATTAGTTTTGGTGGTATTAAAAAATAAAAATAAAAATATTTATTTATCAGACAACAATGATCCAGAAATAATTAGTAACATTGAAACCTTATATCCTAATATTAGTACCTAAGTATTAAGGGTGAGAAGGTTGTTTTCAAGCCATGATGTTACTTGAGCCAATCCCTGTTCTGAATGTCCTTTCACATCATCCCCTGTGAAACCACTGAATACAATGGCGGTGTCATCCGCATATGAGAAGACTTTAGCGTTGGTAAGTGACATATTACATAGGTCATTGACATATATGAGGAAAAGGGTTGGACCTAATACACTTCCCTGGGGAATACCACAAGTTACATCAATAAGGTCACTCTGACAATTTTTTAACTTTACACTTTGTTTCCTGTTCGACAAATAATCTCTAAAGATAGCTAACTGCGTATTTTTTATACCAATTTTTTCTAATTTATTGACAAGGATGTGGGTAGAGACAGTATCGAAGGCTTTTTTTTGAATCTAAGAAGACAGAAAGACATTTCTGACCCTTATCAAGTTGTTCGGTTATTAAATCACTTATAGATGTAACAGCATCCTCTGTAGAAATCCCACGTCTGAATCCATATTGGTTAGGAGATAAAAATATCATAAGTATGAAGGTATTTAAGCAAACGGTTGTTTAATATTTTTCTAATATCTTAGCCAAAATCGGAAGGACTGATATTGGTCTGTAATTATTTACATTTTCTTTATCCCCACCTTTGTAGATTGGAGTAATTAAAGACCTTTTTAATGGGTCAGGGAAAATTCCAAGCCTGAAACAGAGGTTAGCGAGATGTTTTACAATAGGGATAATTTCATTTTTTACATATTTAAGGTATGCAGAAGAGATATTGTCCCATCCTGGTGCACTGTCCGTCTTTAAGTTCGTTATAATAGAATTTACTTCGTCATTATCAGTGTACAGGAGAACAAACGCTTGAGATTGAGAGGGTATATTTTGAAGGTACTGGTTGAGATTTTTATTGGTTTTACTTGATTTTTTTACTGGCCAGATTACTGCCAATGGTAGCAAAATAATTGTTAATAAAGTTAGCAGAATCGTGTGTGGTTGTTTTAATATGATCTAGCTGGTTCGTGTCATTTTTATTTTTGTTTGAGTATGTCAATGATTTTATGTTTTTCCAAAGAAGTTTATTATTATTAACTGAACTTTTAAGTAGGTGTCTCTCGTATTGTCTTTTCAGCTTCTTTATAAGATTATTACAAAAAAATCTATAGCGGTGGAAACTAATTTTTTTAAGATCGTTGTTAGGGTCACCCTGATACTGTCGTTGAAGTTTGTTACGATTTTGAATACACCTCAAAATCCCATTTGTTATCAGGGTTTCAAAATCCGCTTGCTTTTAGGTACATTCGTTACAGTTGTGCTTGCTTCAATAGATTCAGATAAATATTGGATTAATGTATCTGTTATAGTGCTTGGATTTTTACATTCGATCTTTCGATAATATCTTTTTGTCTTGTAAATATTTCATAGCGTTTTCTAAATTTATTTTAGTAGTAGTTTTTACGGCGGTGCATTTAGTTTTAATTTTGAAATACAAATAAATATTGTGTAATGGTCTGTGATTGTTGTATTCAAAATAGCAATAAAGGCATAATGTTTTTTATTTAATTTTAACATAAACTGATCGAGGCATTTAACTCCGCGTGTAGGTATGCTATGACCCGGAAGAATACCCACCGTAGCTAACATATTCAAGTAAGAGTGCCTGTTTTTTAAATTATAATATGGTTCATTATCTGTGGGTATTATATTTATGTCCCCTGCTATTATAATATTTTTCTGAGCGTTTATAGTGGTAATGTGTCGTGCCAGCGAGCAGAATAATAATGCAGATTCATTCATAAATGAATCTGCATTATTATTGGATGGTAATCGATAAATACCTAATATAGAATTGTTTTGTACGTCTATCTGTATCCCACTAGCATGAGTTAGGTTTATTTCTTTTTATGTGGCATTAAGAATGTCCTTTACATATACAACTACGCCGTCGTTTTGGTTTAGGTGATGAGTGGTAGAAAACATATTGTAGCCTTTTATCTGTGGAATTGGTTTTTCAAGCTGCAAACGACATTCCGTTAAGATTACAATGTCAACTTTAAAGGTAAGAAGAGATAAATTTATTAATAAGTCGTCAAAGTTGCAATACACACTCCTTATGTTCTGCGCAATGATTGTGAGGTCAGATTTATCAACGCGACAGTGTTTAACAAGATCAACGCGGCTGCAATGGACAGATCGAGCTATATCTAGGTTGTCTATATTATTAATCGTTTGAAATTTTTTTCTTTGTTGTTAGAGTGGTTTGGGTTTTGACAGCGGACGCGGTCGACAGTGACGTCTCGCGAAATCCCGTCTAGGGAAACAGCGGGATAGATCCTATCACTTAACGCATATTATTTTCATATATTTTTTTATCTTTACATGTTATTTTAAGAAGAAATATATATTTATCTTATCTAATTTATAACTTACTTTTAAAAGCAATGATTTTCTTTTGAATACTGTGTTTATTTTTTTGTGTAGCTTTTGATTTTGTAAATGTTACTAGTTTAAGATTATGGTATGGCGTCACCTGGGTCTCGTCAGAATATCAGCGCTACCGTGATAATACTTATTTGTCACGGCAGCCTATGCTGAGACCGGGCCCATTGGACCACATCTGTGTTTTTTTTAATGTTCAATACCTTTTTTCCCGCCTTTGTGTCATATTTTAATTGTAATATAGATGTAAATGTGTAACTGTGTGGTCAATAAATGTTTTTCTTTCTTTTAAATGTATCACCCGTTAGTTGAAAATAAAAATAAACAAGAGTGATATAGTTTTGTGAAAATAATACTAATAATGATAACCATCCCATATAGGGTAGGATTTAAAATAAATAACAATGAGATAATAATGTCCTGATAAATTACAATTGAGAGCGTCGGTGGCTCAATGGTGTGGACTGTCGCCTTCCTACCGGGAGGGCCGAGGTTCAAACCCCTCCACGTACCAATGTGTTTTCGAATTTTCGAAAATAAATGTACGTTATCCGACGCTCTTACGGTGAAGGAAAACATCGTGAGGAAACCTTCATGCACGCCTGCGAAGAGATTCGAAGGTTGTGTGTGAAGTCGTCCAATCCGCACTGGGCCCGCGTGGACGACTAAGGCCTAATCACCCTATACGGGTAGGCTCGTGCCCCTCGGTGGGGACGTTTAATAAGCTGATGATGAAATTACAGTACATTGATAACCAAAACATCGTTTATATGAGTAACATAGTCTATAGTTTTGATATAATAAACAATTAGTACCGTGGACTTTCACTGAAATTAT
Organism: Leucinodes orbonalis; assembly: GCA_019425675.1. Lineage (NCBI taxonomy): Eukaryota > Metazoa > Arthropoda > Insecta > Lepidoptera > Crambidae > Leucinodes > Leucinodes orbonalis. The sequence continues at coordinate 8,428 of PQWD01008737.1, forward strand.
AGTATGCACGTAATTATTTATATTTTTTACATGTAAGTGTGTGTGTTGCAAGTATTTTTCCCGAATATAATATATAAATATAGATAATAATAGCAGATGGATGTAACTTCTAGGGATCGGTCCGTGTGGAATCATTAGGGGAGGCTTTCGTTCAACAGTGGACATTTTAGGCTGTAATGATAATGATATCAAAAAGGTGGCCCATGATGCGAAGATTTTCTTTAATGTTACAGTGTATAGGATGGTCAGGACGCTCACCCGATGTTAAGTGATACGCCCGACCATTACAGAGTGACATTAAAAGAAAATTAACAACTGACAGACAGTTATTATTCTCCATCAAATCCACATCGCGCCCGTCACCTAAGACAGGAATTCTTAGATCTCTTACACCCTGTAATTCGACTTGTTACAGTTCCCTCATCCCGAAACACAGAAGTACATAACACTCATATTTCACGGGACCTAATCTGGCACTGCGGTGGTACCTACCGAGACGACTCAGTATCGAGTCTACCATGTCAATTGCTAGGTATCAGTCCGCGTGGAATCATTATCGGAGGCCTTCGTTCAGCGGTGGACATATTAGGCTGTGATGATATCAAAAAGGTGCCCCTTGCTGCGATGCCATTTATATATTATGATTTTCCTTAAAAATCGTTTCCGAATCGTTTGACGACCCATTTGGTGTTGGCTGCAACACCTAGGGTTCCGGGTTCGATCCCTGGGCAGTACAAACATTTGTGTGCATGAACATGTCTGTTTGTAATGGTCTGGGTGTTTTATATGTATGTATTTAGTACCCATTATACAGGCATCTCGCTTAACTTGGGGCTAGATGTGTGAATGTCAGTGGATATTTATTTATTATATTTAAACATGTACACAGAACAAACGGTACCTGTGTATAAACGAGCGGCTCTCCAGATAGCTCATGCCGGACGCTATCTGCGTCGCCATATACATGAGCACGACCGCGTCGGGCGCCGGCTCCTTGGCCGCAGCCGCAGCCGCGGCACGGAGGGTAGTCAAGCAGGTTGCCGCGCGACATGAACTCGGTGATAATGTAGAACGGCGGCTCGCGGGTGCACACGCCCAACAGCTGCACCAGATTCCGGTGGCGCATCTCCTTCATGATGGCCGCCTCCTCGAGGAAGTCCTTCAGCGCCATGGTGTCGTCTTTCAGGGTCTTCACCGCCACCTGCGGATAGGGCGGGTGTTATTTCGACACAATCAAGTATATCATCATAATGATGAATGAATGCGATATCATTATAAATATCGCAACATTAAAACCTCAATATTGTCTCATAGCTCTTACGGTGAAGGAAAACATCGTGTGGAAACCTGCGCACGCCTGCGATGAGATTCAAAGGTTGTGCGTGAAGGTCCACTCGGTCCCCACCGAGCATCAGCTCATTAAACGTCCCCACGTTTAATGAGCTGATGATCGTATTGTCCCATAGGCAAATTGTCCACGAAAAACGTTAAACCTTTGAACACTGTCGCTGACAGTATAAAAGACAAAAGAAAATATATTTATTTCAGTCTATCTTATTTATTTCAGATTCCAACAACTGTTAGACAGCTATTATTATCTGTCAATGCTGCACGGCGCCCGCCACCCGATACAACAGATATAAGGTCTCTTATACCTTGTAATTTCATTAGCTACACACCTATTGCAATAGGAAGATATAGCATTGGGGTAGTACCTATAGTACGCGACAAGTTGAGACGGCATTTTCTAATGTTGTGACATCATTTACTACGAGAAGGGAGTTTATATCGACATATTTTTCCACGCCATAAAAGAGCAACACGTTAGATTAGATTTGTTAGAAACATGAATCAGATTTGTTAAATTTAAGCTATTGTAGTAAAAGCACTTATGATCACACTAAAATTATTGATATTTTAGTCATAAGTAAAATTTATGATCACTATGAGGTGATGCTCAAATTTTATGTCGATAAGAAGGCTACCAAGGCATTTTAAAACACAACAAAAACCGTGAGCGTAATTGAAATCGATTAACGCATCGATAAATCGATATCATCGCGCCGCGTGTGGGGTGTCCTTCCCCCCGCGCCTCATTTCATACCCCGATTACCATCTCGAACTGTCGCGTATTATACAGTACCTAGGAAACTTCTTAGAACAACATGTATTCACGGTGATATTGCAATGTTTCCACGTAGCCTCGTAAACGTCTCCGTACTGTCCGCCGCCCAGTCTGTGCTTCATGATGTCGGTGCATGTTACAAAGTGTACCGGACGGTCAGGACGCTCGCCTGAACGTCATACGCTCGACCATGACAGAGCGGCATTGATTGAGGCCAACAACTCTATCAATGGCGTACTGCATCCAACTCCTATTCACCGGACGACATCTGGCACTGCGGTAGTACCTACCTAGTACGACGCAATACCGAGTCTACCACCTAGGAAATGCCCCATAGGTCAACTGACGAAATATTCCTTTTGTCGTCATAGTGCTTTGTCGAAGTAGTGTTGTCGAACATGTGATTTGTCGAAGTAGTGTGCTGTCGAACATGTAATTTTGCGTAGTAGTGTGCTGTCCAAAATTCAGAATTAAAGCCATAATAATATGTACTATCTAGCAAACGAGTTTTGGAGTGAAGACGCCCGTCCCGAGGGACCGACGACTTGCGAAAGATCGCTGTTGGAGGCTGGATGAGAAAACCGGAGGACCGGGATATCTGGCGCAAAATCAGGAGACCTACATCCAACAGTGGACTGCGATAGGTTGAATAGAGAATGTGTACTCACGGTGATATTGTAATGTTTCCACGTAGCCTCGTAAACGTCGCCGTACTGTCCGCCGCCCAGTTTGTGCTTCATGATGATGTCGGTGCGGTCAATCTCCCACTCGTCGGGCGGCGCCAGCGGGAACACGGTGGGCTTGTTCCGCTTCGGGGCCGGGTACAGCAGTTGCGTGATCAGCCCGTCGCCGAGCACCGAATGGTGGTGGACCAGTTCAGCTAGCGTGCCGAACTTCGATTCCGATGTTACGTACACCTGGACAAGGAGATCGACGACTAATTATAATAATAAACGTTAATATTACGTATTAGGTAGGTGACACGTTCGATCCGACGCTCTAACGGTGTAGGAAAACATCGCGAGGGAACCTGCACACGCCCACGAAGAAAAGGTTGTGCGTAAGTCGGCCAATCCGCACTGGTAGGCTCGAGCTCCTCGGCGGGGACGTATAATGAGCTGATAATAAAGTGATACGTAATCTATACATATAAATAAAATTGGAGTGTCTAGATTAATCTATCTTTCTTGTATTCATTCCACCATGCCTATATCATTTGAAAATGTCTGCTTTAAATTTCATTACTTTTGATTAGTATAATTTAAAAATGCTAGCTGCTCCTAAATTGGTCCAAGCGTGGATGTATTTAGTGCAATTCGGTAGTTGACTCTACTAATCAATGGCGTACTTTTTTTAAACTGTCAAATAGGAACGTTTCCACATATTTTGTATGAGATTAGTGATATGTGACGTCATTGCTCACTATCATCAATTTATCGGTTTGAGTATATTTAAAATACAATATTGCAATTAAACAAAAGTGATCAATGAAACAACACATAAAATAAGGTACGGTTTTATAAATATAAGGTACGGTATTTTATTGCGGATGGTGGAAACTATCTTAGTAAGTAAGATGCAAGGTTACATGTTGAAAGTGCATCGGTATAACTTGGCATTGATCCGCAAATTAGACGATTGCTGTTATCCGCTATTATTCTCACACACACCTTAGCAAACTTAGAGGCATGATTTAACCTAAATTAGGCTGATTTATTGTAGATATGTATATTCTCTTGATTCAAAGGTCGTGCGTGAAGTCGTCATACCCGCACTGGGCCTGCGTGGACGACTAAGGCCTAATCACCCTATACAGATAGACTCGTGCCCCTCGGTGGGGATGTTTAATGAGCTGATGATGATGATATTCTCTTTTGGTATATCAGTGTACCCGTACAGGGTATATAGGCCTTAGACGTCCACGCGGGCCCAGAGCGGATTGGCCGACTTCACATACAACCTTTGAATCTCTTCGCAGGCGTGCGCAGGTTTCCTCACGATCTTTTCCCTACCCGTGTCGATTATTTTGTTGAGGTCGTGTATTGGACCAGGCGATCCCACTCACCTTCCCGTCGGAGTCTTCGTTGATGCGATAGTGGTACACACGCCCCTCGTACCGCAGCGATATACTTCTTTGGCCTGGACTAGACTCTGATTCGCGCACCTGAAATTAATTGTGCGATCCATTACAAAGTGTCATCATCATTACATCCTAAAACGTCTATTGCTGAACGAATGACTTCTATGCGGACCGATCCCTCTCAGTTGACATCCATCTACTGCCCGCCATCTTAACCAGGTCATCAGTCCGTTACTATAATTCTCCTACGGATATCCGTGTGCCGGATCTTATCGCGTAGGGAAACATCTAACATAGCCCTCTCCATAGCACGTTGTGCAACCTTGAGCCTACTTAAGAGGCCCTTAGAAAATTAGTTAAGTTAGTAGAAAGTGTCGTGTATGGAATAATTTAATGATTAAGCAAACATAGAGACAGTCATGGTCAGAATATTTTGTGACGACCTATTTGGTGTAATGGTTGTGACGTTGGTTTCTACACCAAGGGTTCCGGGTTCGTTACCCGAGCAGTACAAATGTTTGTGTGCATGAACATGTCTATTTGTATTAGGTCTTAATGTATTTATAAAAAAAGGATACAAGTATATTTATCCGTTGTTAAGCACCCATCTTCACGCTTAACTCGGGGCTAGATGTCACTGTGTGAATGCCAGTGGATATTTATTTATCTAAATGCGTCAAACATGTATACATCACTCACAAGGAAGCTGCCGTTGATGCCGGACGAGAGCAGGTACTCGGCGGCGTTGCGCGATATCGGTCCGTGGTACCACGAGTGCTTTTCGAGCGAGTTCACCGGCGTGACGTAGTTGCTGGGCACCCAGCCCACGCCGCCGCCCAGCGTGTGCGCCTCGCACCACTCGCCGCTCTTGTTGTAGCTCATGATGCGCACTTGCTCGCCTACACCGACAACAACAACAATTGATATCCGACATATTTGAATACTGGAAATCTCTTTAAATATAGTGTTTATGGCTATGAAGGTGTAAAGGCTGTCGGGTTGGAATTTGGTTGAAATGTCGGCTACTACACCTAGGGATAGATATAAGTAAGTATGGTCTCGCACTCGCCGCTCTTGATGTAGCCCATGATGAAAGAAAGAAAGAAAGAAATATTTTTATTGACCACAACATACAAAATAAAAGAAAGATAAGTAAAGTAAGTTAGTAAGTATTAAACTAATGGTTAGTAAAATGTGAATAAAACATGTGACAGAGTAGCATTGATTGAGGCCAACGTCTAATCTTAGACAGTTATCATCACCCAACAATGCCGCTCTGCGCCCGTCACCCGAGTCAACAGATATAAGGTCTCTTATACCCCGTAATTTCAGACTCTTGAGTTGTCTAAGTAAGAACCATTGCAGTGCCAGATATAGTACCGTAAATTTTTTTTTGATATCTTGCCCTAAAAATAGGACTAAAACTAGTCAATAAATAATCTCCCTTTAAGGCTAAAAAGCTGTAAAGGCTGTCTGGGGCCAATAGCTGCAGGCTAACACAAAATAAGTACCTAATAGTTGAAATGTCTACTACAACTAGGGATATTAACCTCAGGTATATGTAAGTTTGAACTTTAGTATGGGATTCGTCTATTTATTCTGGTTGTGTCATGTTGGATAAGGTTTGTAAAAAAAGTGGTGTGATTTATTTTATAAAGAACTACTAAAGAAATATTTTCCTTTGCAAAATAACAATCAAAAGAATATAATATTGATAAAAAAATATAACCACTTTTTGCTAGTATAACATCAAACAGATATTATTTCTATACGCAAATATATCTATTGTGTGTAAAAACGAGTTTATCTTTTATATTACAGATTAGTGATTTCCCCACTGATTTTCTATGCTTTCCTTTTAAACCCTTGCCGAATTTCTTTCGTGTATATATACTGTAGAATAAATCTCCACCACAAAATAAGATGAAAAGAATATAATATTCATAACAATATCTTCATACCACAATTATTTTCAATAATAACCAAGATATTATTTTCCTAATATATAAACTCGTATGTGTAAAAAACCAACTGATCTTTTATACGATAGACTAGCGGCCTGCCCTATCTTCTCACGGGTATTTTAATTTTAGTAAAGACCCATTTTTTTTCAAATATTAACAAAGTCCGGGGATTGTGTACCTTTCTAACAGTGCAAGAATTATTCAAAGAAGTGAGTGGTGTTAGAGCCTGTTCTTTTTTTCACATTACCTTTAATCCCTACCAGAAATTGATTTCGCTTACAATGAATTCAGTCTTTCGTTTTCACATCAAGCCGTTATCCATTTGTGTGATTTTCATCAAGCAGTAATCCTCTTAAGGTTGGCTAACGAGCTTTAAATAATTCACAACTCAACGTCGTTTCCTTGGAGCGAAGGTGAACCATTAGCGGAGAGGAGGGGGCGCACTGCAAACTTGCTTCCATTTAGTTACTTTGATAACAGTTTGCTGTGAGGAATCGATGGAAGCTAGTCGCTCGGAAAATTCTACGTCTCGTTTGTCAATGTGCAAAATAATTTACCAATGGAAAAAGAGATATTTACTTTAGTAAAATTGTCGGGTATAAAGATACTAATGTCTGTTGTTTTGGTTGTCGGGCGCAGTGCGGCATTGATAGAGAATAATAACTGTCTATCAGTTGTTGGTCTCAACTCACAATCAATGCCGCTGTGCCATGGTCAGGCGTATAACTTACCATCAGGTGACCGTCCTGACCATCCTGTACACTTAGAAAACAAAAAACTTTAGAAAACAAGTTTAAAACAATAATTTAGATTTTAGATCCTACAAACATACAAATAAAAGCTGGAGACGCTTTTCTGGTTCTTATCTAATAACACATTTTTGGACAGTAATCGCCTAATATATAGTTATCATAATAACACTCATTTACTATATCTCATATATATCTAGCGCATAATGGGGGCGACCTACTTCCAGCGGTGGACTGCGGCAGGCTGAAGAGATAGCGAGAGATTAAGTGAACGGAATGACAAATCGTAGGTATCTGAATCCGGCGATTTGACCATGACACATGTTGGTACCCAATTACCTTTTACAAGCCTACCTATTATGTTTTGAAAAATAAATTTCTTTCTTTCTTTCTTTCACAAGCTCCTCACTTGAGGCTAGATGGCACCGACCGACTGAAATAATGTCATTATTACTACTATTATAAAACGATTATTTACTGTAAAATGTCATTCCATGAGTATTTAACTTTCATCAATTTGGTGTGTACACCAAACATACACAATTTTATATACTAAGAGACTTATATAAGAAGCGGCTTTTATAAAGATTTATAACTATATACATATGGATATAAGTCAAAATAATATATCTTAGTACAGCAGATACAACTACCTACAGGCAAAGATTCCATCACTGAACACACAAAAGTGGGGAGCAAACACATGTCCACGGCGTGCTTACATAAATTGAGTCAACCTACTTTTATAATAAGTTATAGGGAACCTTTAAACAGTTGGTAGGTTGGTTGGAGCAGACGAGTTCTGGAGTGGAGACCGCGTCTTGGCAAGCGTAGCGTAGGTCGCTGGTGGAAGCTGGATGAGAAAAGCGGAGGACCGGGATACCTGGCGCAAAATGGGGGAGACCTATGTCCAGCAGTGGACTGCAATAGGTTGAAGAGAGAGAACCTTCAAACATTCCATAGCTTGACAGTAAGATCACTGAGGGAAACGTGTATAAATACAATAAGGCAGTCGGTAAGTTCGTATCGTTTTCAGCCTTAAAAATAAAGCAACGAACCTAATGCGTCCCAGAATAACAAAATTCGGCTCAGGGCGTTGAAGGTAGGCTAGGTAAATGTTTGGGGAGAAAAGCGACCAGGTACGTTCTGGTAACATCAATATAGACTGGTTGATAATCCTAACAAATGTTAAAGGGCTATCAGATCCTCGTTTGCAAATATACATTTTGTCTTGCGTATACCCATGATCCTAAATATTAATTTCAAATACAATAATTTATTCCTATAGAACGGATTGTCTCTTATTTGTTGCATTATTAATTTAAAAAAAAAATCATCATCAGAACATTACACATCCAGCAGCAGATCGCCTGATTTCAAATCTGTAGAGAAGAATGGCCGAATAAGTGGGAATCATTTAATACATTGGCAATTTTCTGGGTTGTTTGGACGCACAATGTTTATTTGCATAGGTACGTATCTGCCTGCAGTTGGCTGCAGTAGGCAGATGGAAAAAATTAAATTATAGTGTACCTTTCTTAAGGCTGAGCTGATTCTCCCCACCAGCTTGGAAGTCGTAGAGGGCGACGAAGAGCTGGGGGTCGTCCTCCTCGTGGTGCGCCAGCAGGTTCTCTTTAGATGTCCATCTGGGAAAACGGATAAGTCAACTATTAATAACAATTAAATAAATAAAAATATGTTTGTTAAAAATCTTCAAGTTCGATTATTTCAAAAATAGTTTTTTTATGATTTCAACAAAATACCTTTCAAAGTTTCGGAAAATAAAGGTTCATCTGAGTATTTCAAAGGTAAATAAACGAGCAGACAGTTAACCTGATGTTGCCGAGCACAATTTTTAGTTCGGCTGGTAATTTTAACTATACGCACTATTAGTGATGTTTTACATACAAAATCTCTTAACATATATCTTTTGTTTGGGCGCGGTTGGTTCAATTGCTAATTGGACGTATCGCGAATTCGTGATTTTTGGACCAATCGCGCGTAAACGGATGAAAGAGTGTGATGGGATGCATTTTGAGACACCAAAAAGACCCTATCACAAATACAGTTATTATAAATGCATAACCCATTAGCGTGCAGTCAACAGCGAAACATTCGCGTTCCGGTGCGTTTATAATTACCCTGTTAGTTATAACAATTGATTATCGCGATTCGGGACAAATTAATCGATCGATTATCATAACATTAATATCGTGTTAATGATCGTGTTAGCGTGCGTTTTCTCTGCTACAAGGATCCTTCAATTACAGTAAACGTCGTATGTTGTTTTTTTTTCTGTATTCTGAGATGTTGAGTTAGAATTAATAATGATATTGAATGCTGGGTATCGGTCCGCGTAAATATTTAGCGTTTTATTCTAGAAGCGGACTTAATAAAGGACAGGGATATTTGTTCTCAAGGCTGAGGAGACATGTCCAACAGTGTACCTACTGCGACTCTCTCGCATACAATGCACTTACTCCAATAAAATTACCGGGTACAAGAGATCTCACATCTGTTGTCTTTAGAGTCGGGCACAGTACGGCATTCATGGAGAATAATAACTGTCTATCAGTTGTTGGCCTCCTTCAATGCCGCTCGATCATTGTCAGGCGTATCACTTACCACGAGGTGAGCGTCTTGACCGTCCTGTACACTTTAACATACAAAACGTATTTCGATGTTGCGAAGTGTACAGAAAGGTCACCTGATGGTAAATGATACACCTGACTATGAAAAGTCGCATTCACGGAAACCTACAACTCATCGACAGTTATTATTCTCCATCAACGCCTCACTGCGCCCGTCATCCGAGACCACAGATATTAGATCTCACATACCCGGTAATTTTACTAGCTACGTGCCCTCATCCTGAAACACAAGTGCATAACACATCTATTTACGGGACGCTATCTGGAACTGCGGTGGTACTCACCTAGACGACTCAGTACCAAGTCTACCAAGTATAAAACCTACTTCAAATGGTCCTCGGAAAAATGACTTCTCTCTCTATTTCTCTTCAACCTACCTAAACATTCTCCTTAACCTATAAAATGCCTTCAATATGAAGGATTTTAAAGTAATTTGAGACAAATAGCAATAATGAATTAATTAAAGTGCATCAAGTCCCAAAGGAGGGACACAAGTGTGCACGAAGGCTTTGAATTCGTTACTGCGATGCACTTCCGCGCAGTTCGGCGTCCGGCAATCAACATTTTCCGTGCCTTATAATTTTATCGATACATGAGTTTTTGCCGGCGACGAGCCTGTGATAGGTCGAAACTAGAAAACTAGTAGCAGATAAGCAAGTACAAGCTTTTCTGTTTACAATCCTTTGAATGTCGTGCGTTTAATAAAATGCCGTACACATATTCGTCTATAGAAATTCAAGGCACAGTCTAAAATATGCAAGACAAAAAGCGTTTTTTTTTTACTTTGGCATTTTTATTATTTGGGGATGCGAGAACTTCAATTCATAATCAGTATTGAGGGCAAAGACGTTGCACAGCAAAGCTATGGGGAGATTGTGCTGTAACCCAGCACGCGGGCTCAGCGCCGATTGGTGGGTACTACTAGTAACAACCTAAGATTGTGGCCGGGACCGTCTGCTTATTGTGCTCGCAAGCACGTAATCATTATTTTTAAGACAAACAGATGATTCAGCTGGCAATGTCGTAACCATGGAAAAAATTCGCATAAAGTGGAGTTCACTATACGGTCTGCCCACGGGATTCGAACCCAGGACCTAGCCACTCGAGGACTTACCGCGGAAAGACAATAGGACATTTACTAGATCGTAGATTCGGTACTGAGCCGTTTAGGTGGGTACCGCGGTGCCAGATATTGTTCCGTGAAATAGATGTATTTTGCACTTCTGTGTTTCGGGATGAGGGCACTGTAGCTAGTGAAATTACCAAGTATAAAAGACCTTATATCGGTTCTGTCTAGTGTCGGGCGCAGTGCGGCATTGATGAAGAATAATAACTGTATATAAATTGTTGGATTCGATTAAAGCCGCTCTATCATGGTCAGGCGTACTGAGTAACATAAAAAAGAATATACCGAAGTACCTAATATATTGTTTGCCGGGACATTTCTCTCTCCCTCGAGTCTATCTACGGGAGCTGATTAATGTTATCGATACATTGAATATTCTTCCTCTTCTACGTATTATCGATATTTAGTGATGGCGTACCTAATCTTATCACACGGCTGCGTTCCGGTCCTCATGAAGCGTGAGGGGGGTTGCACGAGTGCTCCGGTGCACTAATACGCTAGACCAGTGTTGCCATCTGAGTTTTTTAAAAAGGGCTTTTTGAGAAGTCTAAAATTGGCCAAGCCCGAGTCGGAATCGCCCGTGGAGGGTTCCGCAGCAGCAACTAACATAAAATAAAGTAATTTTTATTTACTTAGGTACCTATTTACTTCGACGATACTTTATTTACTTCGACGACCCATTTGGTGTTGCGGTTGAGAGGTCGACTGCAAAACCAAGGGTTCGATCCCCGGATTGTTCAAAAATTTGTGTGCATGAACATGTCTGTTTGTAATGGTCTAGAGGTAATTACAAAAAAAAAATATAAGTGAGTTTATCCGTTGTTTAGTACTCATAATACAGACAGGGTTAAGTTTTTTTGCCATTTGGCTACGGAACCCTAAAAAGGGCTAGAGAGGGCTAGATTGACATTCAAAGATTTTCAGTTCTAATGCTAAAATAATCATGTCACGAAGCCGTTTTTAGAGCGTCTAAAATAAAGGTCATCATGAGCGATGAAATAGCAAAAAAGTACTTGTTAGCATGTCGCCATCTTCATAATTTGGTAATATTTTCAAGACAGTGAAATATAGCAAGATTGCTCTTTTCGGGCTTAATCGTTAAAAAAGGAGTTCACATATACTAAAAAGTGCTAGATCTAGCTACAAAGGGGCTAAGATGGCAACACTGGCTAGACTTTAACGGCATATGGCTTGCATGAATGCAGCGGCAATGAGGTGCTACCGCAGTGCAAAGGACTGGCCCTCGCTTTATATCCCGATTTCATTATCGCTGTCGACCAGAGTTCTCTTTTGCAACCGGAAGATCGGCATCACGGTGCTTATGAGTACCTCGACATAAAGCTGAGTGGACACCTTTCAGCTTACTTTATTTTTTAAGATTTATGATTTGATTTGATTGTGTATTATTATATTTGGCATTGAATAAACGATTTATTATTATTATATAGTAGTAGCGGACTTCTGCCCTCTACATAGGTGTAGTGGGCGGAAGTCCGTTTTTTTGTTAGTATTATTAACTTCCATTGGCATTGTTTGTTACTTTAGATTTTGGTGTGGCTGTTACCAATGTATTTTCGAATGCACGAAATTATATGTACATTAAGGTACATTGTGATGAAACCTGCTCACTCATATATGAGCTGATGATGGTGCTAACGATGTTTAGCTTTCGTTTGACAGTTGACATATACTTATTTATTGGCATATACTAAAGACAATTTTTGCGCATTTTAAAATTAGCGGAATTAGGACCTCACATAATACGTACATATTCGCTTATAATAATTTGCTAATTTGGCTTCAATTATAAACCTCTACTTTAATAGTCATGCTCTTCGGAAAGGTTTATATTTAAAACGCCGTTCACAAAAATATTTTAATGACACACTATCCAATGCATACGAATTCGTTAGCAACGACGCTCGCTTTCTTGACTTTAAATGGATACTTTTGACATCGTATAAAATCTGCCTGAAGTTTATATCTTGTTAGGACCGCAAACGTCTATCTTGTAAAAGGTGCATCATCAAGATGTACGCGTGCATATAATACCATCCTTATTACTAGTTAATGCTTAATACTAATACTAGTTAACTTTAGTTAATGCAGCTTTCATCATCATCATCTCATCTCATACTATACCCGTATAGGGTGTACAGGCCTTAGTAGTCCACGCAGACTCAGTGCGGACTGGCCGACTTAACCACAACCTTTGAATTTCTTCGTAGGTGTACGCAGGTCTCCTCTCGATATTTTCCTTCAACGACCGAGCGACGGATAACTTCGAAAATACGAAAACAATGTGTACGTGGCGGAATTTGAACGAGCAGCCTCGAGATCAGAAGGCAACAGATCACCTCAATGAGCTACCGACGCTAACAAATAACGCACGCGAATAATGTTTCAGTTTGAGTTGCTTTTGTTAAACAAGAAAACTGAAAAATGCTTACACAACTCTTTAAAAACAAGCTTTGTTTAAATGCGCTAATAAGTAAAAAATAAACTTTTAGACTGAAACGCTTACTGTTAACTTATAACGTCATCAAAATTAACACATTGGACTCAATTTATATGTTATAAAAGATTGTCGCGAGAATATAAGTACATACTCGTATTTACTTGCTGCCTATTAAAATTTTAAAACATGGAAACTATTTTTCGAGTTACTCTCAGCAAGCCCTTCAATTTGATACCCATATTCAACGGGCTAGTGGTCGTTGCCCATATTGTAGGAATGTCTTAAAATTATTGGTCCGCCATTTTGGATTTAGAATATCACATTGTTAATCATGCATTGTCATCCGAACCAAACGTGCATACCAAATTTCAGCTCAATCGGTTGCGGGCAATTGCCTAAAAATTGTGTCGCAAGATTCCACACAAACAAACATACATTGCAAGTTGAATAAAAGCTTGTAATAAAAAGCTTGGTTTCGGAAACACGAGAATTTTGTTAGAAATAGAAAACGATTGTTTAGTACATTTAATACATGGTCGCAGGCTATGTACAAAAACATACAATACTTTAAACCACAAGGCAATAGAAACAATTTCGTTATTGGAAAATTGTTGACGTAAAGTTTGGAATCCGAAACCCGAGTCACGGGTCAACATCGCAAAGCTTCATTGTTTTCCGAAAATTTTAGATTACTGCCCGGACAATTTTGAAACTAGAACAAAATTAATATTGCTTTGACAATATTTCGAGGTAACTTTTTAGTTCATTTGCAATGGCGTCGTGGATATATTAAATTATTAGCCGAGACTTCCAACGTGTTCATAAAGTTTTTTCCTTTGGTATTTTACCTTTTTCATTTAAATACGACGCCCGAGTTCAGGACTTAACAAGTTTTACATGTTAAGAGATGTTTTCTTTCCTTTATAATTTTCTTAACATATTTGTACTTGATGAAACTTATTAAGTCTTTTATGTATGGTCTACAAGCAATAAAATTTGCACTGAAAGAAAGAAAGAAAGAAAAATCTTTATTCAAATAAATCTGTTACAGATACTTTTGAATCGTCAATTGTTATTATTATCGTTTTTTTTTTGTGACTCTACCACCGGTTCGGAATAAGTCGGATCTTCGAGAAGAGCCGGCAAGAAACTCGAGTTACTCTTTTGATCTTTTTATATTATACACACTTACATTATTATGGTTAGAAAGCTCATGTAAAGCTACTTTAAAACTGTTACGAGAATTGTGAAGGTGGTGAATAGCCGATATATAAAAATAAATGTATATCAATTTATGCATAAGTTAGTTATGCTCATATACAAATAAATAACACACACAAACACACAATTCAAACTTGAACAAGAATCTAGTTTAAAAATATTTATCATTTCCTATCCTAAGAAATTCAAGAAGAAGCTTCAACTTATTCATGCGTAAAAGACGTAGCGCAATATCTTGTTATTAAATAAGCGCGTTCTAGGAAAAGCAGGCTACTTATAAATGAATATCATTTTAAAGCTTTTAGTACTGAGTTTGTTTGACATGTCGTTCGCAAGTTCTGATTATAATAAAAAATTGTTAGCATAGAATATTACTGTACTGCCTGTTTTCCTTATTCGCTATGAATTATTCGTGAAATACGCCGGATTTCAAAAATTAATAAATTATTATGATACATGGAACATTACAGTTACCAAAGCATGAGCACCTGTTCAAAATGTCGCAGTCCACTGCTGGGCATAGGTCTCCCCCATTTTGCGCCTGATATTTATTTATTTATTTTCTCTTTCACAATATAGCTACTACAAAAATACAATGAGAAGTTACTTAGACATTTCAATAAAAACTATATCGCGAGAGACTGGTGTCCGTACTAGAAAATTCTGTGATACAGATTACCAGGCTCTCACCACCTCAATATTCCGGTCCTCCGCTTTTCTTATCCAGCCTCTACCAGCGAACTTCACAAGTCGACGGTTCAACGGTCCGGGCGTCCTACGCTACTCTTGCCGAGACGCGGTCTCCACTCATGAAATCGTCTGCTCTAACGGCCGTCGAATCGACGACATTCGTGACCTGCCCCAAGCATGAGCACAACAAAGAATAAAAATCGTTGCTGAATATGTTCATTAAAAATAATTAGGTCTTAAAACTATTAATGTTTGTATTTCGCTAGTAATTAATGATGGTTAACTATTGGTTGTCTGCAAAATATATTCCATAATATTCATATGGCCGAATTTCAATGCCCGAATGTTTCGATTATTACAAAAAAAACATGTGACATACTCTTATTTGCCCGAATATAAGATTCCATGATGATTCGCATTGTTATCCATATTTAATATAGCTCACATGTTTTTTTGCAAATCCATTGGCTCAATGCGTTGACTGCCCAAAATTGTTACTTAACAATACGTTGATACAAACGGTCCAACAACTAAATAAAACTAATCATCATCAGCTCATTATACGTCCCCACCGAGGGTCACGAGCCTACCCGTATAGGGTGATTAGGCCTTAGTCGTCCACGCGGGCCCAGTGCGGATTGGACGACTTCACACACAATCTTTGAATCTCTTCGCAGACGTGCGCGAAGGTTTCCTCACGATGTTTTCCTTCACCGTAAGAGCGTCGGATAACGTACATATAATTTCGAAAATTCGAAAACACATTGGTACGTGGCGGGATTGGAACCACAGTCCTCCCGGTAGGAGGGCAACAGTCCAGACCATTGCGCCACCGACGCTCTTAAATAAAACTAATAATTCCCCCAAATTACTTTATATATACAATATGAGTAAGTATATTCTTTTAATTGGTCTGCTAACAAAGTGTTGTAGTCTATGTACAATAGCTACTAATAAGGCACGCCAATCGATCCACCCAGCATCGGCTTTCAGGCAATCGGCTCATCTATCACGAGATCTGATTACGGTGCCTTTGAAAGTGGAGCCGGGGACACTGAAAGGTCCTCATTTACACGACTGAAATTACAAGTTCGCAGCTCAAGTGTTCACTGTTCCGATTATATGCTTCATTCCGTTGCAGCGTATAACGCCATTATGGAATTGCATTTCATATAGGTACTAATTAATTAATTAGTTGATACAATTGTAAAGAAAATATTTATTTTTGTCTTTCACATTATTTAGATAAATTAATAAAAATGTGATACATCATCACCATTATTAAAGCCTCAAACGCAATGTTGAACAAAAGACCTAGTATACTTTTGCCTCTTCTTTCCCTAAACAAATACTAGGTTACCTAGCCCACCTCGCAACGCCCTAAGTCGAGGTTCGAGTTTCACTCTGGGACGCCCTTAGGCTCTTTGTATAAATTTTTAAGGCCGAGAGCCATCTGCGCTCGCTAATTGCTCGGTGAAGCTATTTTATTTTTATAAAATTTTATATTTATCGACGCGTCATATCAGCAACTTTAAGTAGTAGTGGGCCGGTCACGTATGTCGGCCTCTGGAGCAGACGAGTTCTGGGTGGAGACCGCGTTGGCTAGCGTAGCGTAGGCTCCCTTCCGGCCCGATGACTTTGCGAAAGGTCGCTGGTGGATGCAGGAGTAGGAAAGCGGAGGACCGTGATACCTGACGTAGAATGGGGGAGACCGATGTCCAGTAGTGGACTGCGATAGGTTGAAGAAAAACAATATTTATTACTAATTTTGATTACTGATCAAACCTAGTAAAATTTGACAATATACCCCTTACTTTTACTGTATGTCGCACCCTTAAAACAGATTACTGTTAAACAAAACACATTATGATTATTTGACTTTTCATTGCGATACAACAAAATCATTATATGCATAAAAATGTTTTCAACATACTTTTATATTACCCAATTTCAAAACAGTTCACGGAAATTGCTTCAAGTTTATGCTAAACTGAAACTCTGTCATAGCTATTGAGCATTAAGCCTGTATTTACTCTGCCCTCTAACAACAACAGTGAACATTGAAAGTGGATGCAAATGTTCCTCTTTTATAACGCCGAAGGTAAATAACGCCTTAGAACTTTTCATGCTGCTGAAGTCTTTCAGAGTCTTAGACGTATATTTTTATTTAGCGTATTATGCCCTGAGCTACATTTTCTTATATGCATTTCAAATACAGCAAAAGCGTATTATCAAAGACGCAATTCAGGGACGGTAATTACTTTGTAAACTACACATTTCTCTTCTTTTAATTAGGCATTAGTTAAATATATATTTCTCTATAAATATACCCAGTCACTAATAAATTAGATGTTATAGTATTGTAAAATAAAAGAAACTTCTTTTTTGTTTAAAATCAATACTATTGAACAATTATGTATGTAAAAAAGTATGGATTCGTGATAATTATGATCACAAAACAATCGAAAAAAGTGTTCCGAATACAGTGACAGAAGAGTACAAACACGGATGGCGTATCTACCTTTATATAAACAGAATATCATTGCTATTGAAGCGTTTTTTAAAATAAATCGTTTACAGCCTAAATAAATGGTTACATGAAAATAGCTTTTCACATATTTTTACATGTGAAAAACTATGGCCGCCGGCGGAACCTGAAGCTATGATCATTGTTTTATATATGCACTTGGCCGTGATGTTCTTTTTAAAGATATTTCTTAAACAATCGTTTGCAAATCTCCAACGTGTAAATTATATGTGTACCTGCGAAAAGTTTATTCAGAGATTGTGTTTCTATTCAACCTATCGCAGTCCACTGCTGGACATAGGCCTCCCCCATTTTGCGCCAGATATCCAGGTCCTCCGCTTTTCTCATCAAGCCTCCACCAGCGACCTTTCGCAAGAGATTGTGTTTACACTCGTGAAAATATTGACATCATAATCAGCCTATAGTCTCGCTGCAAGAAATAGGCCTTACTACATAGCATATATATTAAAGAAAATATTGACATGCCAGCACTTAACTGCCTGTCTCTTTCTCGTGCGTGGGTTGGATATGTTTACGAGTTTTCTGCGTAGCGAAAATTCCCAAATTCTATGATTAATTCACAGAGTATCTTATTTCAAGAATCCTTAAAAGTTCGCTTGCCTAATGTAATCAATTATATTTAATTAAACAGAGTGGGTATAAAGAAAATATGAAATCCTCTTATTGGTTTCTATTTTGATGTTATTGGCTCAATTGGCCAAATTAATTCAATATCTTTTTGGAATTTATCGGCGATCAAATAGACAGAAATTATTAAAACCAAAATAGGCCTCTTAGTAGTTATAAATTGGTTCTTTGGCTTAGAAGCCCTGCGCTGTATTTACTTCAGCAACATAGTTTTAAATTAACGAGCCATGGTGTTCAAAAGTAGGCTATTACACCAACGATTTTGGTTCCATTCCCGCGCAATACAAAGATTCGTGTGTATGAACATGTCAGTTTGTAGTCTTCTTGGGTAGGTCGAGGCCCCAATGGTGCGTTGCGTTGACGCTGCGACAACGCAACGCTAGAGGGCATGCACACCGTTTCTGATTCATTTGTTATGTCATCATCATCAGCTCATTAAACGTCCCCACCGAGGGGCACGAGCCTATTCGTATAGGGTGTTTAGACCTTAGTCGTCAACGCGGACCCAGTGGGTGGGCGACTTCACTCACAACCTTTGAATCTCTTTGCGCAGGTTTCCTCACGACGTTTTCCTTAACCATAAGAGCGTCGGATAACGTACATATAATTTCTAAAACTCGAACGTACCAATGTACGTGGCGGGGTTTGAACCTCAGCCCTTAGTTCCCATACTACAGGCTTCACGCTTCACGCTTAACTGTGTGAATGTCAGTGGAGATTTATTTTTTATATATCCATTGTTATTTGTTAATCAGTTCCGGAATTCTGTTTGCACAATTGAAGTTCGGTTATTCCGTGCGGTGCAACTGCATCTAAACTTCTAACCGACCGTGGTCGCTTGCAGCTCCCTCGCAGTGTAAGTTTTAACGACATGAAGTTTAAACTTAAAGAGCTGTTGACGAGTGATGTCGTAGTTTCGTGTTGTTGGTTATGGCACACATGCAGAACATTTGGTGGTATTAGAAACCGCTTTGTTTAGTGCTCCGTTGTCCGCAGATGACCGAATGTTGATAATTTATTATAGGAATAAGCAAGATTATTAAATAAATAATTATTATTTATCCGATTGACGACTTGCGAAAAGTCCGGTGGAGGGTGGATGAGGAAAGCGGAGGACTGGGATATCTGGCGCAAAATGGGGAAGACCTTTGTCCACCAGTGGACTGCAACAGGTTAAATATAGAGAGATATGACCTAGCTTACTTCCTATGTGCTCTTCTGTCGATATGTCGTGAAACATCATTCTGCATCCTGTTCCCGGATCGCATTAATTGCCAAATGGCACTGGCAGTGTTAGCAGTGCATCTTCAGCTCATTACAAGTCCCCACTGAGGGGCACGAGTCTACCCGTATAGGATGGAGGCTTTAGTCGTTCCCGCAGGCCCGGTGCGTATTACCAGACTTCACGCAAAACCTTTGAATTTCTTCGTAGGCGTACGCGCAGGCGTCCGTACTATGTTTTCCTTCACCGTAAGAGCGTCGGATAAACGTACATATAATTTTAAAAATTCGATAATACTTAACAATAAGTAAGGTAAGGCGTTGGTGGCTCAATGGTGTGGACTATCGCCTTCCTACCGGGAGGGCTGAGGTTAAAATTCCGATACGTACCAATGTGTTTTCGAATTTTCGAAAAATATATGTACGTTATTCGACGCTCTTACGGTGATGGAAACATCGTGAGGAAACCTTCATGCACGCCTGCGAAGAGATTCGAAGGTTGTGTGTGAAGTCGTCCAATCCGCACTGGGCTCGCGTGGACGACTAAGGCCTTATCACCCTATACGGGTAGGCTCGTGCCCCTCGGTGGGGACGTTTAATGAGCTGATGATGAAGTAAGTACGTGGCAGGATTTGATCCTGCATCCTCCAGATCGGAAGGCAACAATCCAATGAGTATCCATCCAAGTGTTTCAGCAATGGGCCGGTTTCCCTTCCATTATAAACTGTGCTAGGAGTACCTGGTAGCGCTGTCCAAGGGCTGAGGGGTGCTGGGCGCGGCGGCCTCTCCATCAGGAAGGTCCGGGATGTGCGGCAGCGGTCGACTCTGCAGCAGGGCTTCTGTAACAATGACGTTCATCTGTGACAACAATACTTGGTATTCTGGCCGAAGAGCGATCACATCACTTTGAACTTTATACACACTCTAGGCCTCTAAGGCAATGATATTCTGGATATTGTGACATTCATAAGTGTTCTGTGAGAATCTAAACTGAATAAACTCTTTTCATTTTAATTCTGTATATATAAAGGTAGACCCGCCACTGGTGCCTCAAAAACGAACCGCCAAAGAGAATACAGTTCGTAGGCTGTTTGTTTAGGTAAATGTACGCATTCGAAATATGTGTATGTGTGCTGTCGCTGCATTCGGAACACTTTTTTCAATTGTTTTGTGAGCATATCACGAATCCATACTTTTGACACCATTGCCTCTAGGGCCCGTATTCTGAAACCACTCGAGCGTTGATCTTTATTTAAATAGAGTTAGAAAAAGATAGCGCTCTACACGATCAATAGCGCCATCTCTTTTTAACTCAATCTAAGTAAAGACTAACCGAGTCTCGTCTAGAATACGGGCCTTAAGTCAAAAACCCATGAAAATTTAAGCATGGCCTGGTCAAGGATTAAGTGTGAGTCATTTTAATATACTAGATATTAACAATATTTTCCAGTCGTAAATTCATCATTATTTTCTTTTAGGTACAAGATGTACATCTGTTTTTGTCTCTCCTGAAAACAAGTGTAATTTGACTGTCGCTGTATTACAGTAAAAGCGAGTAGTCAAAGTGTAGCCCGAGGTGTTGCCGTGTTGACTGAACGAAACTCAACATCGTCGAGTTCTGTGCTGCCGCCCTTTGACTAAAACTACGTTAACCCTCAAATCGTCGATTTTGAGTTATAAATGCGAAGTGATACAGTTTTAAATCGCTCACTTTCTGTATAATCATAGCTGTTAGTTTGAGAAATATATAAACACGAAAAACCTTTGAGTGGCACTTAATTCAACAAATTCGTAACTTAAAACAGACTATAGTACAACACTTTTTAGCTAAAAATGCGTTGACTCCTCTATTTAATGTGTGCTATTATACATATAAACCTTCCTCTTGAATCACTCTATCTATTAAAGAAACCGCATAAAAATCCGTTGCGTAGATTTAAAGATTTAAGCCATACACAGGGATATAGAGACAGAAAAAGCGACTTTGTTTCATACTATGCGGGATAAGTGAAAAATGATGCAAGAAAAAAAAAATCAATATCAATTGTGTCTTACGTTTTTCTCCGATATCACTTTTCGGAGTTAGCGTGGTTTTAATCAAAGGACGGCAGTATGTTGAGTATGGGCGCAATAAAGTTCAGGTGGCCCCGGGCAAAGTAAACTCAAATGCTCGCACGCGAGGAAACGGGAGGCTATGTTGGTTTTCAGTCGACAAACTTAATGCGAGTTCTCCATTTGCTACACGGCTTACATCAATACGTTGAGGAGTTGGCTATAACATCAAGTGTCCCCGGACACCTGTGTACTACTTACATTTATGTGCATGACTCAAACAGGTTTTATTCAAATAAATCATTAAATGACATTTCAAATCATCAAAACAGAAGTTTCTATTAGTCTACATGTATGTTTTATATTTATAATATATGTATTTACAAAAACTATCCATTATATTTATCCGTTATTTAAGATACATAGCCTGACGAATGTTTTACTTTCAGCTTCAAGTCACCGGTGCCACTTTGTATTTCTCTGATCAGATGCAATGATGTAAAAAAGTATGGATTCGTGATATGCTCACAAAATAATCGAAAAAAGTGTTCCGAATGCAGTGACAGCACACTACACATATTTGAAAGAAAGAAAGAAAGAAAAAAAATCTTTATTCAAATAAATCTGTTACAGATACTTTTGAATCGTCAAGTGTTTTATTATCATATTTTTTGTGACTCTACCACCGGTTCGGAATAAGTAGGATCTTCGAGAAGAGCCGGCAAGAAACTCGAGTATTTCGAACACATTTACCTAACAAAAGATACAAACTGTACTCTCTTCGGCGGTTCGTTTTTGAGGCCGATGGCGTATCTACCTTTATATATACAGAATATCATTGATTAGATGTAAGGTGCCTACAAGGCTGTAATGTCGTTGCCTACACAAACAATATATAAAATTATCTGTCTAGCGTTCTGTATAAACATATCAATTGATTCATATATCATCATGTAACACACGCTTTGCACACTCAAAAGTGGCACGTGCGAAGATCTTGATCAAACTTATCACAAAGATCCTCGCCTAGCTCTCCCAAATTTTCGCGAGAAACTTGCGGACCCGTTTGCAACACTATACGTGCGACTACAAGCGGATCCCTTGTTAAATTTACAGCATCACCTGTTACAGGTGGAGCAATGTCGTTCAAGAGATCACTTCACCTGACAAGGTGCTTTTTAATATAACCGAAATTTATTTTTGTTACAATATTTTTTTAATAGGCTTGAATAGTCTTTAGCAAGCTCGCTCGTCTTAGAGCACGTCTCTTCCGCTAGGATAGTCTGTGCTCATGAGGAAGCCAATCATGAATAAAAAATACACGCATTATAGAATGTAAAAATGCTTTATTTTATAAATGAATCAGTTAACTTGCAGTTCACAGCAAAAATCGTAACTATAAGCATAGTTACGATTACGATAGAACTAGCACAGAAGAAAATACTCATACTCATTACCATAACTTCAACCAAAAGACTTGTACTTTACAAACAACTTAAGTCACAATCAGAAATTACATGCACTCAAACTTTTAAAATTCATGAGTGGTGGACACATATCATAGATAGCTTATGTTATTTTGGTATACAATCGTGTGGGATGCATAGTTTTAAAATCTATACATTTGTAATCAAAGTTATATATTTATTTATATATATCACACCGAAAAAAACGAACTAAATCCATAACGTTAACTTACTAGTATATAGATATTTATTGAGACCGCATTGTTTAGGTTTCCTTCTTTAATTGCCTAGAACCCTTATCCTTACATTGTGGGCATTCTAGCATCAATTCTATTGTGGCATTGGCGCATTCATTATTCAGTTTCAATAGAAAGACTCGTCCACCGAGATCAAGAGCAACGTAAGAAGTTTATCACAAAACATAATACCGGTGCGGATCGCGAGCTTATACAACAATTTATTATCAACGGAAAATCAGAAAGCGGAATCTGGTTCGTTCATCAGTATCAAATTGTATAAAGCGTTTATTCCCGAAATAAAAAATATTTCGTTCGTCCCCACTACAACAACGAATATTTTTCCCGAAAATATAACAAGAACACCATATTTGGTAAACAATGTAACGGGACTTGTGAAATTAGCCGTTGTATTAAGTTTAGATAGATTTGAACAATGAACGAGTGGCAAAAGAAAAGTTCCAATCGTCCCCATTGGGGACGAACAAAACTTTACATTCCCACTCGTCCCCAGTGTGAACGAACGGGAATAATCGGTACAAATACATTGCTAAGTAAACAAAAAGCATTTTCACTAAGATATTGAATAAAATTTACGGGAGCAATCACTTGAATGAAATATAACTGAAAAGAATGGCGAGGATTAAAATGCTTTTAAAGGTTCAACACCAACGCTTTAATATTGCACGTGCCCCTGCACTTTCGTTAAAGAGGCTTTTTGCTGTGTAAATAAATGAGAATTACCAGCTGACACAGAGCTTACTAGGAAGTGCACAAAAGGATCTAGTTTTATTTAAGAAAAAAGTATCGAAGGCTTTCTTTGAAAATATTCCATGTAGACTCCATATAGAGAAAAATACATTTGCTTCTACTTTGCTACACTTAATGTTAAACTATGCTAGGTGAACCCATGTTCTAACTTTATATTGTCAGATATCGTCCGTTAAATAGGAGTATTTTTCACTTCAGTGTTTTGGATGAGGGAACTGTAGCTATAAAATTACGGGTATGAGACCACACATCTGTCGTCTCGGGAGCTGACGCGGGGGAGTGATGACGGAAAGTAATGACTACCTGCTATGTTCAGGGTTGCCAAACGTACGAGGTTCCTCGTACAAATACGAGATTCAGGGTATTCCGTACGAGGTACGAGGATACTTTCAACTCGTACAATTTTGTACGAGATTTTGTAATGTGACCATGCTTCATATGAAAAACTAGAAAAATCCATCAGAACTTGAAATTTTAATATTAAGTATCTAATGGTGTCCATTGCAATCTGCCATCAAACAAACAGTGCAATATTGAGACATAAAATAAATAAATAATATCCCCTGACATTCACACAGCGCCATCTACCCCAAGTTAAGCGTGAAGCCTTATTATGGGTACTAAACAACGGATAAACATACTTATATTTTTTGTAAACACATACATATTATACATAGAAACACCTAGACCATTACAACAACATGTTCATGCACACAAACGTTTGTACTGCCGGGGATCGAACCCGGAACCCTTGGTATTGCAGTCGACTCTTAACCGCAACACCAAATGGGTCGTCAAATAATAAACCTAGCGCATATTAAAGTTAGCGACATTGAGACCATATTCTGGTATAAGCGGCCGTGCGTAGCTCGGGTGGATAGTCACAAAACATAATAGATGAATCTATTGTCAACTCGCGTGCTACGTTCGGATAAAGTACAATGAAATCAATATGAGTAATAGGAAATATAAATAAGGTTACGATAATGCACCTTGAATAATATTCAAAATTAACGTTTTCACAATTAGCTTACATTGATATCGCTACGTAATTAATATGAACACGGTTAAGAGAAAGTCGTCTATAATAAAATCTTTGATGGCATCGCGACAGGATCTATTAACATTGGCGGTGAAACCTGCTCCGAGTGTAGCCACTGGTGGATGAGAAATTATACTTAACGCTACTTAACGATGTTATCTTGCATTGTCAAGCGCTTTACACATTAAAACAGTGATGGACCAATTTTGAAGTAGTCTTCATTAAATAATATGAATGCCATTGTCAAAGTTTATTCAATTATATAGGACACGGGATACAAGACGCAGGCGAGCGTTCCATCCTTACGTGGTAGACATTCCACATATCCGCACAGCCGCTATGGTGCCTCGTTCTTAAGAACGAGCGACCACAAAGGAATGGAACTCTTTGCCTCCTTATGTGTTCCCGATCGTTACAACCTGGCTGTCTTCAAGGCAAGAGTGAATAGGCTGTTTTAGGCAGGTATGATCCATCCTCCCGCATCATCACTTACCATCAGGGAGATGGCGGTCAAATGTCTGCCTATAAAAGATAAAATTTCATTGACAATATAAATTTGTAAGAGATACAAACAAGTAGTGAAGCCTAACAAATGCTACAAGCACAGCTGACATGGAAGCAGTTTTGCAAATTGAACCTAAACATAACCGAATTTAAATGTTACGATATAAAATATACTTTTTACTAACTTAAATACTTCTACTATTTTTAAAAACCTATAGGAGGTTACAATAAGAGTGCAAGTGAGAAGATAACAAAATTATGCTAAGGCATTATTAAGACTGCCCGTAAGAATATAAATTAGTTTTTTTTAAATGTTTGTGTGAAAAGTTTTGTAAAGTGTACCTGTCCCTTACTTTTCCTTGCCAACTGCTATTAGCCGTTTTACGGATGTCATTGCTCCATCTTCTCATCACATGTTAGTTTAATCATGCAAGGAGTTCTTAGGTATACATTTTACTTACTTATATGTTCTTACTAAATAATGTATGTCTTACAAAATATTCCATAAACATTTTAATATTCATAAACGCGTGGGCAGCATTCACATCGAAGGGCGCTAATTTCAAAGACAAACCGAACCACTGAAAATAACGGTACCTTGTTAAGTGTAACGGAAAAACACACGTCAGTCACATTATGTAATATCGCATCAGTATACGAACATGTTTCGCAATGTGAGAATTACAATGACATGCAGTAATATAATTAGCATATAAATAATATAACTGACAATCACACAGGCATCTATACTCGCGTGCAAGTAAATCGTCAAGCCTCAAGTACGCATAAAAGTGATATAACTAAAAAATGACTTATTTTACCTCTATAAATGTTTTACATAATTAAAGCCTAGTAATTAGGCTTTCAAATGTAGCATAATATCAGTAATTTAAATAAACACTTGTACTTAGAATGCAACTGAACGCAACCTCCCGTAAACTGCTCTGCGCTCTATTCACAACTTGCGCGACACAACCCCCTATAAAACCCCCTGTAATCGTTTTTTCTTATCAGTCGCTTATTAGACTGAAACACATCTCTGCAAATTAAAGCCGTCATTTGAAGAAAATTATGGATACAACACCTGAAGAAGCCGCTCAAGTCGTTGCCCTGTTGCAAGAAGGGTTGAACCAGCGAGAAGTCGCTCGTCGTTTGAATATGAGTCAGTCCGCTGTCTCGAGAGTATACAGAAGGTTTCAAGAGACTGGTGCCTTCACTCGGAGGCCTAATACCAGCCGACGCCGGTGCACCTCGGAGCGTGACGACCGGTTTTTGGTCTCGACCTCTCTCCGAAATCGACACCTTACCGGCGTAGATGTGCAGCAGGAGCTACGTCAAGTTCGCGGGGTGACTGTCAGTCAGTGGACAGTTAGAAGAAGGTTGAAAGAAGCTAACCTTACTCCGAAAAGACCCGCTACAGGCCCGAAGTTGACCACAGCTCATCGTCAAGCACGCCTTCACTTTGCTCGAGAACATTTGGATTGGAGCATAGAGCAATGGCAGTCAGTCCTGTTCACAGATGAGACGAGGATGTGTCTCCATGGCAGCGACAGGAGAGGTCGGGTATACCGTCGTCCCGGTGAACGGTTTTCACAGTGCTGCTTTGTGGAAACCGTTGCATATGGTGGCGGATCTTGCATGATGTGGGCTGGAATTTCCTTAGAAGGCAAAACGGACCTTGTTTTCGTTCCTGGGGGAGGCCGGGGAGGAGGTCTGACCAGTGATCGTTACATTGAAAATGTTCTACTGGATCAAGTTGTCCCTTATCAAGGCTTTATTGGGGAAAATTTCATCTTGATGCATGACAATGCCCGATGTCACACTGCTCGGGCCACACGTGATTTCCTGAACGAAGTTGGAATTCACACTATGCATTGGCCAGCGCTCAGCCCCGATTTAAATCCCATTGAGCACATATGGGACGAGCTCAAAAGGAAAGTTAGAGCGAGGAATCCAGCTCCGACAAACATCAATGAGCTCAAGACTGCGTTGGTAGAAGAGTGGGGTCGAATACCACAATCATCCATTAAAAAGTTGATAAGGTCGATGAAGAATCGCATGAGAGCAGTGATCAGAGCTAGAGGAGGGAATACCAAATATTGACACGAATATTTTTTTATCTTACGCACATTTTGTTTCATTTAAACACAATAACCCCATACTGTGAAATTGTATGAATTTTCAACATTTTTTACATTATCATTAGCATTAACCTTTTTTACTAAACTACTGAATCGATTTTCATGCAACTTACACCATTTTAAAGCTCAATTACTAGGCTTTAATTATGTAAAACATTATATAGAGGTATAATAAGGCATTTTTTAGTTATATCACTTGTTATGCGTACATGAGGCTTGAGTCGATTACTGCACGCGAGTTTAGTATAATTACCTCCATGAGAGAAGCTACATGTCGTCTTTGATGGCGGGCGCAGGGTTTGTTGACGGAAAAAAATGACCATCTAGGTAATATTATTTATTTTCTACAACACTGTATCTGTCATGGTCAGGCGTATAACTTACCACAAGGTGAGTGAATTGACCGTCACGTTCTCTTAATATCATAAGAAATATGGCTCTTGCAGATATACCATGAAGATGCATGTACTACCATTCTGCCATCACATCGCCAGTGGCTGTGACTCATACACACGCACACTAAATAAATAAAATTATTGTAAATTTCGAACACTTTGGAATATATAGTGATTATGGCGATTTGCCTCAAGGACATGTGTTTATGCTGAAACTTACCAAATACCATTATTCAATAGGTGGTGTGCGAATGCGTGGTGATCATCCGCGGCATAAAAGACGTGAGTTGG
Organism: Leucinodes orbonalis; assembly: GCA_019425675.1. Classification (NCBI taxonomy): domain Eukaryota; kingdom Metazoa; phylum Arthropoda; class Insecta; order Lepidoptera; family Crambidae; genus Leucinodes; species Leucinodes orbonalis. Next base: position 36,786 of record PQWD01008737.1, read on the forward strand.
AAGGGCGCTAAAGGTATGATGGCCGACCCCAACTTCCTGCGCAACCTGCAGGAGATGAACTGCGACCTCATTACTCAGGCCCAGGTCAAGGCCGTAAAGGCTCACATGAAGAAGAGCAAAAAACTGGACACCATGCAGCAGATCAGTAAGGCTGGGTAAGTCTGGATGCCTTTTTTTTGTGAAGAAGTTAGCAACCATGCTAGTTAAATTGATTCTGACGAAATATAGGACTGGCTCCCTTTTGTGACATGTTCACAGGTAACCAATGGTTGTTATATTATTACATAGGCAGGCAAACGAGCGAAAGGTTCAATTGATTTAAATGACACCGCTACCTATGGAACTTGCAATTCCGAAGGAGTAACGATTGCGTTGCAATCCTTAAAAAGGGATCAGGTAATGAAAACTTTAGTTAGGGGGAAGGATGGATTAAGGTTTTCCGAAACATCACTGTCTCTGCGAATGAAACTCACTTAGTTAATTTAAATATATTTCTTCAGCCCAGAACTAAATAAAAAAGTCATAAAATATTTCACAGCTATGGCCTACTGAAGTTCGTGACTGCGGTGCTAGGCTACTGTGCTGTTTACAAAGAGGTGAAGCCAAAGAAGGAAAAAGTGGAAGCTTTGGAGAAGGAGTATTCGGAAGCTGTTAACTACCTGGCGTCGCTCAACCGGGAGATTGATCGCTTGCAGGTGTGGAAAATTTATAAAATCTTATTTTTTTCTAACATGCATTAAGCGTGAGATCATTCTACAGACTGGGACGTCATTTATTTAAGGCCGGTACAAATAGTACTGGCCTAAGTTGACGAAATTCCCTCAATTATTGAAATGGGCTTAGTGAAAGGTACTGCATCGTATGGTTGATGGTATTGCATATGTGTAAAAAATGTTATGGGAGTTATTGGCCTACCCTTAGATAGTATGGCAGAACTGGCGGACAAATACAAATTTGTATTTGTTTGAATAAATGTATTCATGTGTCCAGAAAATTCTAGTCATTCATCTTTCTGTTCTCAGCTTTTTATAAGTTTCGTAATACTAATGGAAAATTAAAAAGCTTCTTATGCAATAAAAAAATTATGCTAATGTCAAACATGTTATATATCTACAGAAACTTTGAATCCAACAGGAACACGGACGCTTTAGTCGAGTCAACCTGAGTAGTTTATGAATATTTCCACGTTGACAGCGCACCCTGGACGGGCTGAACAACAAATACGAGACGGCGATGATGCGCCGCCAGGAGTTGCAGGAGGAGACGGACATCATGATGCGGCGGCTCGTGGCTGCCGACAAGCTCATGTCGGGCCTATCTAGCGAGCAGAAACGGTGGACCATCGACTTGGCCGCACTATATGTGGAACAATCAAGGTAGAAAAGTAGGAAAAGATAATCGTAATACTCGTTTTGTGAATACAAAATATACATACATAATCATGGAAACAAATGTTTTCACTGTTTTAGAAGCAAACCCAGTAAAGCCGGTACTTTTTATAAATTAACTGACTTCCGAATCACTACCTAAAGTGATGTAGTCGTCTAGGTAGGCACCACCGTAGTGGCAGATATCTGGTGTTGCACTTCTGTGTTTCGTATAAGGGCACTGTAGCTAGGAAATTACCGGTTATAAGAGACCTAACATCTGTCGTGTCGGGTGACGGGCGCAGGGCAGTATGGACGGAAACTAATGACTACTGTAATTCCTCTTAACACTGCATCTGTTATAGGCAGGCATATCACTTGCCACCAGTGAGCGAACTAACCGTGCACATGACAAAACATCATAAGGATCAACTGATATTAATATGTACAATAAGTTGCAAAGAAATTGTGTTTAACAATAGGGATGATGACATTTTATTTTGCCTTGATATCGATGGACCGCTAATAATAGAAACATTGGTAAAAAAAGGACTCCGTTAAAATTAAAGCACATAGAGGTTTCCCTATTCTAAAAACACATTAATGGAACATCCTAAAACCGTTTCATTAAAATGGCTACCTAATTACGACGTTACTCCTATGTAGTTAGTATGCAAAGTTTATGAATTATGTACTACAATTATATTAAATGTTGCGTTTATTTAAATGGTTTCATAGCAAAAGTTGCTATAATATAAATTGTAGTTTTAATTTTTTTTTCAATAATGCACTTTAAAAATGGACTTGCCCAACTTTGAAGACTAAGTAAATTCATAAAACATGAGTTTTCGAGCTGAGAGTTAGCACATCGTTATTTTTAACCTAGATTTGTAATAATATGAAATAGTTCTTACGATTCCAGGACCCAGTCATCATGCCTATTATTTAAGTGTTGAAAACATTTACCAGGCTGATCGGCAACTGTCTATTGGCGGCGTCGTTCCTGAGCTACGCGGGCCCGTTCTCGTTCTCGTTCGGCAGACCATGATCTACGAGGACTGGCTCGGAGACGTGCGCGACAGAGGCATACCCTCACTGAGCCGTTCACTATTGAACGGAATCTCACCAACGAGGTCGAAATCAGTGGGTCAGTTAAGTTTTTTGTCGTTGTGTGTGATCATAAGTAATGGTTTGTATTTTTGCTGCGCTGCGCATAACCAGTGGCGTGCACTCACTATATGCAAATAAGCAGTGCATACCAGTACGTCCAGACAACCCGGATAATCACCAGTGACATCTCACTGCAATGTTGACAGGGGAAATTGGTATTATCTTACCAATGTATAATAATAATAAATATCCACTGACATTCATACAGCACTATCTAGCCCGCAACTAAGCACAGTTATATAGATTCTAAACAACGAATAAATATACTTATATACTTTTTTAAATACATACATTTTATACATGTATGTATGCTCGTTGAACTCTGAGAGGGCCAACTATGCTCGCTACTTGTCGTTAAAGCTGTAATGGTAATCTTCGACCATCAACAATAGCCACTTAGAAAAGATTTTCGATTCGCGATATATTGATGTATGATATTCATGATGATGAATGGGCAGGTGGAACTCAGAGGGTCTACCACCAGATGAGCTGTCGGTTCAAAACGGCATCCTGACAACTCGTGCCTCGCGCTTTCCCCTCTGCATCGACCCACAAACGCAAGCGCTCACCTGGATCAAAAAGAAGGAAGCCAAGAACAATCTCAAGGTAGAACAATTTTAGCTGGAAAGCAAGAAAAATTGTATATCTAAATGTAAAAGAGCCATTCTTGGCCACGGCCACACTGAAAATCAGTGTGAATCAACCCACTTATTGTTTCGCGAATGAGTAAGGTTACCGGATAACCAAGAATTCCCTTTCCCCTATTATTTCCTTTTCCGTCTTTTAAGATTAGCAACGCACTCGAAGCTCCTGCTGAGTAATAAATGCCCATGGGTGGCGATTTTATTTCTTCTACCTATCGCAGTCCACTATCAGACATAGGTCTCCCCTATTTTGCGCCAGATATTCCGCTATATATATTTGCGATTATTTACCATCAGTTTTTTTTTATGTTATAGCGGGCAAACGAGCAGGCGGCTCATCTGATGGTAAATGACGCCGTCACCCATGTACACTTGCAATACCAGAGGGCAAAGAAATGCGTTGCCGGCCTTTTAAATGGGAATACTGAATTCTCCACTCGTTTGACTGCCTTTTTTATGACATACGAGTAAGGTGAACGAGGCGGAAAGTTAGCTCACCTGGTGGTAAGTGATATGCCTGACTATGACAGATGCAGATCTTGTAAGAAATTAATAATCTAAGGAAGTCATTATTTTCAGTCAAGGCCTTGCACCCGTCACCCGAGACGACAGATATAAGGTCTCTCATACTCGGTATTTTTTCGGCATTCATCCCAAAATACATAACACTTATCTGGCACTGCGGTGGTACTTTAGGTGAATAATAAACTTACTAGATGTACAATCACAAAGAATTATCAACCTAAAAATGTCCGAGTCTCTTGACACACTACGTTGAGACATGTTATATATAACATTAAATTATTCTTAAAAATTTTGACTTCAAGGCAAAAGTAGGGTACAAAATCAAAAGCACAAGCATACTACAATATCACTATTACATGTAGTGAGCGACGTGATTATAAATGAAAATTTCACTCTTCCGATGAATGGGCATAATTTCCACGCCACAATGCGCAAAGGAATCGCCTCACTCATGCATAGGGTGCGGGGAGCCTCTAATAGCATTCTGGCTCTTATTGCTCAGAAGCCTGATGGTGATTTTTTGGGGCACTGGGTACATGTTCACGTGCATGTGCCTAGTGCTAAGAAGTAGCAAAGGAATGTTTGTATTACTAACATAGTTTATAAGTAATTTGTAATTAACAATTATGGGCTTTTAGCCTGAAATTAAAGGATTTTATTTATTTATTATTATTACAATATTGCCACGGACACTGTGTTTTTGACTGAGATTGTGCATCTAGATAGTTATTGCTTACCTACTTAGACGACTCAAGTACCAAGTCTACCACCTAGTAAACCTGCCTTCCCATGGAATCATTATAAATACCACTGTCATAAAGCTTTCTTTGCAGGTGTTGTCATTCAATGACCCTCAGTTCCTGCGGCAACTAGAGATGGCGATCAAATACGGAATGCCGGTGCTGTTCCAGGACGTGAACGACTACATCGATCCCGTCGTGGACAACGTGCTTGAGAAGAATATAAAAGGTATGTACGGATGATTATCATGCTTAGCGTATAGCAACTTTGCCTAGAATACGAATTCTATTCGACTAACAGATTAAACCACGAATAATAATATTGTGATGATACCAATCTTCAATTTAGTAGTGATCGTAATACAAAATTTAAACAGTTTGTGATATTTTGCGTGTGATAACTTCTCCATGTGAAAACGAGATAGGCCCTGTTATAATTTTCTGGAAATTTTAATATAATATATCGTCGCAGTGGAGGCTGGACGCACGTTTGTGATGCTGGGCAGCTCTGAAGTGGACTACGACCCCAACTTCCGCATGTACCTCACCACTAAGCTCGCCAATCCGCAGTTCAACCCCGCCGCATACGCCAAAGCAGTCGTCATCAACTACACCGTCACTGTGCAGGTCAGAGTTAATACACTTGTTTTTCATTAAATCAGCCAGGCGAGGCTTTCTTACCATAAGATTTTCAAAAAGTAAAAGTTATTTGAACCATAACTTGATATATCGGTCATGTATACCTACGTATTGAAAAGCCAGATGTTCGGGGCCCTGTAGCTAGTGAAATTACTGGATATAAGAGATCAAACATCTATTGTCTCGGGTGTCGGGCGCAGTGCGGAATTGATGGAGAATAATAACTGGCTATCAGTTGTTTGTCTCCATCAATGCGCTCTGTCATGGTTAGGCGTATCACTTTCCATCAGGTGAGCGTCCTGACCGTCCTTTTCACATTATGTCATAAAAAGGCAGACAAAGTCAGAAAAACGAGTGGAAAATTCAACCGATGGTAAATAACACCACTCATGGACATTAATTACTCTGTAGAAGCTTATTTGAATAGTTTGTCTTTGATGTGTCAGGTGATCTTTTATAATTATTTTGGACGGGCAGGGCTTAGAAGATCAACTGCTCAGTGTCGTCGTCCGTGCCGAGCGGTCCGATCTCGAAGAGCAACGTGAAAGTCTAATTCTGGAGACGAGCGCCAACAAGAGTTTGCTATCGGGACTCGAAGACTCGCTGCTGAGAGAGCTGGCAACTTCCACTGGCAACATGCTGGACAACGTCGAGTTGGTCAACACCCTCGAGAACACCAAGTCGAAAGCTGCTGAAGTAAGTTCCTTCACTATAGTGTAAAAGAAAGCAGCTTTTTAAAACTACGCAACGGATTTTGATGCGGTTGTTTTAATAGATAGAGCGATTGAAGAGGAAGGTTTATATGTGTAATAAATATAATATAATTGGAGAAATACTGTTGTTTTTGAGGTTTCTAATGTGATGTCGTAAATATATTTTTTCCCGCTTACATTCAAACTTAGGTGCGTAGGTGCAGAACGGTTTCTAACGTATCAAAATAATGTTTTATATACAACGTTCACAGTTGTTCTGCAGTAAATGTACTATTCTGTAGTATCTGCATTGCACCCGTGCAAAACTGGGCGGGTTGCTAGTAATAAATAAAGAAAAAATAGTTGTATCAGCATGTTATTTGCAGCGGCGTGCACTCCATATATGCAAATAAGCAGTGCATACCCTGTGCGTCCAGACAACCCGCAAAATCGCTAACATATTGAATGATTCCCACTTATTCGACCATTTTCCTCTACATATTTGAAACTACAGGCGATCTGCTGTAATCAACAGTACTCAATTTGACAAAAATGAATATTTTTTATAGTTTTTGTGATTAGTGTCACTCACTGTGCATACCCTACTCACAATCTCTGTGCATGCCACTGGTTATTTGTCTATCTTTAAAGATTTTCTCCGACCTGGAGGGTACAGGTTCAAATCCCGTCACGTACGAATATTTTCGGATTTTCCAAATTATGTTACGTTACTCTTACGGAACATCGAGAGGAAACCTGCGCACACCTACGAAGAGATTCAAAGGTTGTACGTGAGGCCGGCCAATCTACAAGGGGCCGCGTCGACGACTAAGGCCTGTATACCTTTACGGGTAGGATTGTGCCCCTCCGTGGTGACGCATATGGAGCTGATGATAATGATCACTTATCGAAAAATACTTATTTATTACTATTACAGATTTCATAATATTTTGTCCCCTACTTACATATTGATATATATATTATATTGTTTTTTATGGTCATGGAAAAGCTAGATCTAGCGGAGGCCACAACAAAAGACATCGAAAAGTTCCGCGATGGATACAGACCGGTGGCGAAACGCGGTTCCATACTATTTTTCGTGCTGTCCGATATGGCAGGAGTGAACTCCATGTACCAATATTCGCTTTCTTCATACCTTGACGTAAGTTAATGAAGTATATTTATAATAAGAGGTATTTTCATGTTCCAACGTGTACAGGACAGTCAGGACGCAATCAATGCCGCATTGCGCCCGACATCCGAGACTACAGATGTTAGTTCTCCGGCAATTTTACAATGCCTCTCATCCCGAAATACAGAAGTGCAAAACACTTCTATTTCAAGGGACTATATCTGACACTGCGGTGGTACTTACCCAGATTACCCAGTACCATTAATAACCGCCAATAAGAACAGTTTATAAATGCATTAGGTCCAATATTTCTGGATCGAAGTCAGTCTCATCTTCGTGCATCTTACTGTTACGTGTGCAAAACAAATTGGTTCTTGAAAAAAAGCTATACAACATACGAATTGTCTTTGATTATAATATTTAAATATGTAGTTAAATCTGTTTTTTAAAACAGGTACATTCTGATGTCATCATATCGTAACAGTTTCATATATTTCTACAGGTGTTTTCGTTTGCCTTACGGAAAGCTATGCCGAACGTTATTTTGGCCAAGCGTCTGAAGAACATTATTGACATGCTTACGAAGAATGTGTATGACTATGGCTGCACTGGTGAGTTGCTAGTTATAAACAATATAAATACCTTTAGAAATTAAGGACAACACTGACTTCCTCGTTAAATTATGCAAGATAAGTTTTTTTAAATGTCACCCCTTAATGAATTTCCAAGTCAAAAGTTGTAATACTGAGATCCATATTCTAGACTCAAGTGTTGATCTTTACTTAAGAAAGGGATAGCACTCAATACGATTAATAGCGCCATCTATTTCTAACTGAAATAAATATAAACGTTGAGTCTCGTTCTAGAATACGGGCCTGAGACTCCTGAAATCATATAACTCCATGACCAAGGATGTATAACCTTAACCCATTGAACGCCGGGAATCCAGACACAAAAGAAAATCTATTGTCTGGCGCCTTAAGGCGTTATTGGCGGTCGAAGGCGTTAATATGCGAACAATATTGTGGTATTTATGCAATGAATGTCAACAGGCGAGCGGCAGTTGCTGTTCTCGTTCCAAATGGACATAAAGCTGGAGCAAAGTGAAGACCACGTGAGTCAAGCGCAGCTGGACTTCTTCATCAAAGGCAACGTGTCCCTGGAAAAGTCGCCGCGAGCATGCCCAGCCACTTGGATACCATCACAGGTGAGATTTGTTTCCAGTACAGTAAGGTCTGCGCTTTTGAAATTTTGTTCAGTGTTGTTATCTATTTTTAAAAACCTGTTGACGACTTAATATATGATCTGCCGTGTATAATTAATAATAGGCGCGCTGGTTATGTAGAATATAAATATTTAATTTTACACACAAAACAAAATTAAAATCTGAATTATGTTGCCAACAAAACCCTTATTTGTTTTTTTGTGGAAGCATAATGCTAGTTGTTTTGGTAAAAAGTCATATCTTCTTTACCCTTATTTTGAGTCAATTTGCCGAGTATGCTTTTGATATAATAGCTATAGTATTAGTATGCATTAACTAAGCAGTTGTGTGTGTAAAAATATTGTATATATGTATTTGTATGTTTAGTCGAAATACTCGTAAATGCCTTAAAATGCGCCTTTGTACCACGTATACGAAGTTTACTCGTAGTGAGCAATAAAGGTCGATGAATATACGAATGTAATAACTTCCAGGGATGGCAAGACATAATGAAACTAAGCATTGACTTTGAAATATTTGCCGATCTACCAGACAACATCAGCAGTAACCTAGACGCCTGGCAAGAGGTAAAAAGCAAAATATTTTATCAGTGCGCTTAATGAATTATTCGGTCGATTCCTCGAAAGTCATCAATATTCATCCTATTTGTACATGTTCTTACTAATTTCCTTACTTTACCTCTCATGACAACATTTTAGTAAGAACGCTAAGGGGCATGATGACTGGGTCCTGGAAACGCAAGAACTTTTTTTAGGATATCCATTTATATGTTTTTAGAATAGGGGAACCTCTGTAAGTTTTATTGTTAACAGAGTCACTAATATTTATAACTAAGCGGTCTATCGATACCATAGCAGAGAAAACAATTGTCATCATGGCTATTATAACTTCTAAAAAATTCTAAAAACTGATAACAATTGGATTATAAATAAAATGAAACCGTTTGTCAGTGGTTCGATAGCGACACGCCGGAGTGTGACGAGATCCCGAACAACTACCGGGACATCCTACAGCCGTTCGAGATCCTAATGCTGTTGCGGTGTTTCCGCGTGGACCGCATCTACAGCGCGCTCACCGGATACATCACCGTCACTATGGGCGAGGAGTACATCACGCCGCCGCTCATAAGGTTACTATCGTTTATTTTTTATTTCTTTATGTTATTAATGTACCTACACGACGATCTGAACGCTCACCTGGTGGTAAGTGATACGCCTGACTATGACAAAGCGGCAATGAAGAAGACCAACAACTGATAGACAGTTATTACTCTCCACCAATGCCGCATTGCGCCCATTACCCCAGACAACAGATGTTAGGTCCCTGTAATTTCACTGGCTACAGTGCCCTCATCTCGAAACACAAAAGTGCATAACACTCCTGTTTCACGGGACGGTATCTGGCACTGCTGTGGTACCTCCCTAGACGACTCAGTATCGAGTCTTCCACCTAGTACACCTACATTTATTGAGTTGCAGTTATAACTGACCTCGCAAATAATAGATTTTCTTTTATCTTTTACCAGGTAGACTCGATACTGAGTCGTCTAGGTAGGTACCAGTGCCAGATATCGTTCCGTGAAACAGGAGTGTTATGCATCTTTGTGTTTCGGAATGAGGGCACTGTAGCTAGTAAAATTACCAGAAGAATAACTGTCCATCAGTTGTTAGATTGCCTCCTATCCTACAATGCCGCTCTAATGCATACAATAAAATAAAATAAAAATTAACGAACCACTGGAGCACTAGATTGGAGCTATTGCGAAAACTCTTAAGTAAAAAATACTCTGCATAATTATTGAATATACATGCTTGAACTGGATTTCCTTTAATTTCAGTTTGGATATGATAGTAGAACAGACGACCCCGTACACGCCAGTGGTATTTATCTTGAGCCCCGGCTCGGACCCCACAGCCGATCTAATGAAGCTCGCCGACCGCTGCGGTTTTGGCGGCGGCAAATTCAAATATCTATCGCTTGGCCAAGGGCAAGAAGGGGTAAGTGATTTTTTATAATCGCCTTTTTGACCTGTTACAATTCCCCACTGAACAATGGAGTTTTTCGTTTGAAATCAGGTCTTTTTCTTCTTATCGAGTCAATAATTTGATATGGATTCACAAGCTAAATGTAATATTACGACCAATATTAGGCCACCCTTTTATTTGCGGTTCAAAGGTCTCGGAAACCGCACGAAGATGGACAGTTCGAGGAAGACAGTAGGTTATCCATTGTCTGAGGGGTAAATCAGGTATCCACCGTATCCGAGTACTTCGCTATTCTCATTTTCATCATGCAGCGAACAATGGCATGCTGACAGCCAGAACTTATCTTCCCCAATGAAAGGCCTTCGGTTCCAGTATTGACATAGCTAACGGAGACTATATTGTACATCAAAGTATCTTGACTCAGGTTTCTTTCAACCTCGAGTACCTAACTTTACCTTGCCAAACATTTATTGAACGAAGTATTTTTTACTTTTTAATACACTCAATAATTACATACTACTTAATATAAAATCTAATATAATATATTGTGTCATATCTGTCATCCAGGCGGCGTTGGCACTTCTAGAAGGCGCGATCTCGCACGGGATCTTACAGAACTGCCATCTGTTGGTTTCCTTCCTGAGAGAGTTGGAAAAGCAACTGGAGCTCATGGAGAAGCCGCATCCTGAGTATCGGTTGTGGCTCACCACCGATCCCACGCCCACTTTCCCTATAGGCATATTACAGCGATCTCTCAAAGGTATTATTTGTGATGAAAATAACTATAATTTTTGTATTAAATTAATGAGTATAACCACAAGTTGAAGAATACTAAATATAACTAAATTGCTTTGGTGGAATATAGTTGGGTAATGTTAATCAGACAACCACATTTGTATAATACAGATGCAAAGACTTAACTAATTTATGTTTGCTGTAAAAGAAAATGTATTGCATAATATTTTAATAACTATTCTTTTTACTCCATATAAGCCAATATCAGTTCAAATGCCTGTATACTCTTACCGCTTGCTATTTATCTTATCACGCTGTATAAGTTTTGGGTGACTTAAACCTATGTCTTCTATATAGTATAGGTAGGTATTTACATGATTCATAAACGTTAAACGTATAGGTACGTAAATATATATTCTTTCTACTTGTTGCACTTTGAATGATAAATTATGTTTGTGTTTCAGTGGTAACGGAGCCACCCAACGGGCTTAAGTTGAACCTACGGAACACGTACTTCAAGATGCGTCAGCACGCCCTCGAGGAGTGTCCGCACCCAGCCTTCAAGAAGCTCGTCTATGTGCTGGCCTTCTTCCACGCTGTTGTTCAGGTATTTTCAGCGTGAGGCATCATCTTTAAATCCCATTAAGGACATTTATTATTAAATTTCATCATCATCTGTGCGATCTTGGTTACAACCATTTATTTAGTAGTACCTAAATTAGACTTCTTTAGATGTATAAATTCAAAAACTTCAATTTATACATACCTAATTTATTTCAAGGTCACAGTCGAGGGGGCAAAAGAAATCATTTATCACTCCTAGGAGGATACCCTTAAAACTATAAAAGGTTATATATACATCCTGTCATCGATATCTTCACAAGTTATTAAATAGTAGTACTTTTTGATTCCTAAGGCTGTATATCTACCACTACTACCTATCCACAATTACCATTACAGCCGTGGCGTTCACTGCTAGTCTTAACTTCCCGCAATAACTTTCATCATTCAGACGGTTTCACCGAAACTTTTATTTGTTACTAATTAATGTAAAAAAATATATATACAGGAACGTCGCAAGTACGACAAGATCGGTTGGAATATATCGTACGACTTCAGCGAGTCTGACTTCGTGGTGTGCATGCAGATACTACAGTGCTACCTGGAACGTTGCTACGCCGCTAAGGGACCTATTCCGTGGGCTACACTCAAGTACCTGTTCGGAGAGGTAGGTACCTTGATTCCTATTAAATAGGATGATACAATGTGTTTTCTAATTTTCGAAAATATATGTGCGTTATCTGACGCTATTACGGTGAACGAAAACATCGTGAGGATACCTGCGCACGCCTGCGACTGGATTCAAACGTGGTCCGTGAAGTCGTCCAACCAGCACTGGGCCCGCGTGGACGACTTAGGTCTAACCACCCTATACGGGTAGGCTCATGCCCCTCGGTTGAGACATTTAATGAGCTGATGATGATTTAACCCTTTGTTGTAGGTGATGTACGGCGGGCGTGTGATCGACGACTTTGACCGTCGCGTGGTGCGCACCTACATGGAGGAGTACATGGGCGAGTTCCTGTTCGACAAGTTCCAGCCGTTCCACTTCTACCACGACACCGTTTACGACTACGTCATACCACCGGACGGCGAGCGCGAAAACTACATTGGTTACAAATCATACATATATTGTTAAGAATGTTGTGAGAGACCTTAACATATGTCGTCTCGGGTGACTTAACACCAGGTGTTCACTTTATGTTATTAAAAAACTATATGCCGCTTGGCACAAAATATTTAAATATTTTATATTTTTAACACTTCCTTTCAACCCTGTAAGTAATTGGTTGATTTAAAACCTGTATTACCGAATGCAGGTTTTCTTTTTATTGAATTTAAAGTGTTTCATGGGTTATTATAAATAATTTTTAAAAAGCCACTGATTTCGACTCAGCGCTATACATACCCAATTTAAGCGAGGAGCTTTACAAAATAACGGATATATATAGGTACTTTAAACATAATTATAGGTATGCTTGATTTTAATGTTCATTAACTTATTAACAAGTTGCTAATGTATTGAGAATGTTCTTTTGTTATTTGGTTAGAGTTTATAGAGGTGCTGCCTTTGGCCAATACTCCCGAGGTTTTCGGGCTCCATCCCAACGCCGAGATCGGTTACTTCAGTCAGGCCGTGCGCCAGATGTGGGGTCACCTCATCGAGCTTCAGCCGCAGACAAGTAAGAAAAATCGCTTTATTATTCTCAAGCCCGTTTTCACTACCACTAGATAAGCTCTCAATAGCTTATATGGAAAATAACAAGACAGTTAATGTTTGCCATTTGCCAGAAAAGCTATCAGAGACTTGTCCACGATTTCGAATATTGCTCAACACTGTTACCTGATATACCGTAGTCAGTGGTGGCTAAGACAATACAACCCTTGGTGTTTTGTGAAGGCAGATTTTCTATCCAGCTATATTGCAATTTTTATGGTTTATTTAAAATGCCCAGAAGCGTGTTATAGAGCCATTGACATTGTTTGGAAGAAAAAACACTATAGTAGCAGTAAATAGATTATAATTTTTAATAGCAATTTATCAATATTATATAGGTAATAATCATAATTTATGTATTGGTTTACAAATTAATAATTAAACATAATTGTACTTCTGGGTTCTAAAACTAATAATCTCATTTCATGCTGCTAGTAACAAAATCGGAAGGTAAATATTTTATACTGATATTGTAAAAACTCGCTTATTTTGTTCTTTCTTCTTCTTCTTTTTTGTAATTTCTTCCCTTTTATTTCTTGCTGCCTCAGTACGGGTCGATTCGATTGGTAAGTCACGTTGTATTGTATGTAATGAAGATAAAACGGAATATCTATAAGACTATGTTTTTCTAAAACGTCAGAGCCGTTACCAAATTTTAGCAACGTTGGTTGCGGTCTCTAGACTAGAGAATGCATGCCAAAACTATTAATTTTAATGTAGTATCTCACTTGTTAACGATGTCATCATCATCATTACAGTCCATGTATTCGGTTGAAAAATGGTCTCCCTAATTACTTCCTCGCGAACCGATGCCGACGATATCCAATGGCTATCGGCCACCTCAAGCAGATTATATCAGGTCTGGGTGAGTAACCTGTTCAGCTTCAATATTTCTGGCTCTATCGGTTTCATTTGCCTGTGGTAGGTATATATTGTCAAACATCCTTGGGCTTGGCGATCTGGTTCCATTCGGAACTTAGCGACTATGATCCAAAGCCTCACAATGTTTTAGAGCAACCCCTTTGCTTTTACAGACAAAGAGTACACTATTCCAACTTTGAGGACAAACTCTCTTCTCAAACGGGCCAAGAGTATACGGTTTTTATGATCTGTGTGCAGGTGACTCGGGAGGCGCAATGAGTCGCGAAGACTTTATAGACATGATCGCAGTAGACGTGCTGAGCAAATTGCCTCCGCTGTATGAGATATGGCGCGTTCGCAAGCAGTTTGAGATGAACATCACGCCCACTCTTGTCGTTCTGCTACAAGAATTAGAGAGGTAACTGAACTTATTGAACGCCGGGAAGCCAGACACAATAGAACATCAATTGTGTCTAGCACCTCAAAACTTCGAAGGGTTAAAGCAGACATTATAAAGTAATATAATACCTACTGACACTCACACAGCGCTAGATGTAGCCCCAAGTTAAGCGTGACACTAGGTATGGGTACTAAACAACAGATAAATATTATACCTATATTTTTTTGTAAACTGACTTTTATGCCCTAACAGCGCTGTATTTAATTTTCAAGGTAAACAAACATAATACTTATATCACAGAGTAAAAATACTTAGAGCAAAAAGTTTCCACAGATACTTTATAGTATTAGTGTCAATGATGTAAAATGTATGGATTCGTGATATGTTCACAAAACAACTGAAAAAAGAGTTCCGAATGTAGCGACAGCACACATACACATATTGCGAACCAGCGTTCATTTGCCTAAGCAAAGAGCTTACAACTGTAGTCTCTTTGGCAGTTCGTTTTTGAGGCACGAGTGGCGTATTACCTATATATACATAATATCATGGCCTACTGTATATTTCCTCCATCTTCGCTGGCACATAGTGACTATTATAAATGCCTCTCCAGGTTCAACAGGTTGATCAGTCGGATGCGCAGCACCCTGTCCCTGCTCCGCAAGGCTCTGGCCGGCGAGATCGGCATGGACGCGGTACTGGACAACGTGTCGTACAGCCTGTTCAACGGACAGCTGCCGGCGGTTTGGCGCTCCTTAGCGCCCGCGACCTGTAAAGGCCTCGGAGGGTGGATGGACCACTTTATGGCACGCACCAAGCAGTATACCGATTGGGTAATGATCACTAGCTGATCCGTCAGGCCCGTGGTGGGTTTTGGCCAAATCCTCTCATAGAAATGTTCTGTAGCAACTAGGAAGCACCCGTTATATCTCTATCAACCCACAAACGCTTCTTCTTCTTCTTAGCGTATCGATAGCAAAAGCACGTAATTGCCATCGTGGTGAAACACACGCTTTCTCACCACTGGTGACTACAGTCTGTTCGTTAAAAAACTTGTCTTAAAAAATTCTGTTCCTACCATAACGTTTCATTTAGTTGTGTAACTTATGAAGTTTTCAGGATATCTATATAGCTGGCTTTGAAAAGTGTAGGAAGTCAAGCAGTTAGTTCAACAACCAAAAAATGTTTTTTTTTTTCAAAATTACTAGGTTTTAAACTAGGTATATAGGTTTTATAATGGGGCAGCCGCAAAATTTTGTCAAATTGGTTTAGCTGTTCTTGGAGCTACAAACTAATATAACAGTCAACAAAGATAGAAAAATGTTTGTCATGATAATACCTATATGAATTTTCAGAATTGAAATGCTGTTTTTTTTCTGGAATTGTATTTCCACAAAACATTGTTGTATTTCAGGCAACGATGGAAGAGCCAGTGGTGATATGGCTGTCGGGCCTGCAGGTCCCCGAGTCGTACTTGATCGCCCACATACAGATCGCGTGCCGGCTGTACACGTGGCCGCTCGACCGCTCCACGCAGTTTACGCGCGTCACCAAGTGGACATGTGCTGATGATATCGAGGAACGACCCGTCACCGTTAGTATTACAGTATTATTGCTACAGACTACACTAATCAGATTATCTGTTCTCAACTTAACGCACGTGTAGTCAATTTTTGAGAGATTCTGTATTTTATAGATTCTACATAGGACAGTAATAGCAAATCTGGCGCAAAATAAATGAATCCACTGACATTCACACAGCGCCATCTAGCCCCAAACTAAGCATTTAGCCTGTAATATGGAAACTAAACAAAGGATAAACATACATTTACACCTTTTTAATACATACATATTATACATTGAAAACACCCAGACCAATACAAACGGACATGCTCATGGGGGAAATGGGGGAGACCTATATCCAGTAGTGGACTCCGATAGGTTGAAGAGAGACATAAGACAGATTTCAAAAACCGTAATACGAAGGACATTCGTAATGCTGGATATATGCCGTATTCTGCGCCAAATATCGCGGTCCTCTGGTTTATCTCATTCAGCCTCCACCAGCTACCCTAACCCTTTTCAAGCGACTAGAATTGCGTGCTGGTTGGTCACCAAGAATATTGAAAGAAAAATTCGGCCTACATTGTGATTTTTTTTCCTTTATTTATTACATAGACATTAGTGAAAAGTACTAAGTATAAAAAAAGAACCTGAAGTCGTAGATTAGATTCGGTTACCTGTCACGCTGTTCCATTGAGTGCTGGTGATCGGCCTGAGCAATTGGACGTTTCAAGGCTGAAGCTTGTTTGTATATCGTGCTAAGTCATCTTCAGCTCATTAAACGTCCCACCGAGGGACACGAGCCTACCCGTATAGGGTGATTAGGCCTTAGTCGTCCACGCGGCCAGTGCGGATTGGACGACTTCACACACAACCTTTGAATCTCTTCGCAGGCGTGCATGAAGGTTTCCTCACGATGTTTTCCTTCACCGTAAGAGCGTCGGATAACGTACATATATTTTCGAAAATTTGAAAACACATTGGTACGTGTCGGGATTGAACCTCAGCCTCCTGGTAGGAAGGCGACAGTCCGCACATTGAGCCACCGACGCGATCGTGCTAAGTGTAAGTTAAAATTATAAAATAATGTGCACTGTGTTAGGGCGCCTATGTTCGCGGGCTGTACCTGGAGGGCGCGCGCTGGGACGTAGAGGAAGGTTGCCTGAAGCGATCTCACCTAAAGTGCTGGTCACCGAGCTGCCATCATGTACATCATACCATCGAGTTCCACAAGCTTAAGTTGCAGGTACATTATTATTTATCTTTATCTAAGTAACTACAATCTATATGCCTTCTACACATATTTTTGAAGTCACATATAGAAGTCCTCATTGCTGTTCGACGACGGCGACCCTTACATTACACATTATAAATATTACCATGCTTATTTTTCTGGTTTGTTCCTTACCCAAAGGTTGCCTTGAGATCGCTTGCAGCGATATGCCGACTTTGCTTACAGTATTATTATTGATACTGTTTCGTTTTTTTTCCAAGTACTTGTGAGAAATTAGTGTTTGCTCAGTACCATAGCATGACAGAGAAAGTGTCGAGCTGTAGACATGGTCTCATTAGGCCAAATTTGGACTTTAGATTCGTATCTGAACTATTGAAGTTCTAAAGTATAACCTCAGGGTGGTTCAGATAATAAGCTAACAAGATAAGATATATTTATTTGTTTGAACATGTGTTAACATTAGGTGTAATACATAAAATAAGTTCCAACATGTCATACCAGATGGTGTACAAATGCTTTGTTCATACAATAATGATTAGTAATATAGCCTACCATGCAGAATAATTAATTACAAATTAAATATGCATTTCCATAAATCAATCTTAAAAATATATAATTTGTCATTTAGAAATTCTGTCAAATCGTAATAACATTTTTTATTAATAATTGTTTCATTTTAATTTTAAATTCATTTAATTGTAATTGTTTTAATGTCAATGGTATTTTATTATAAATTTTTGTGCCATACATATAATACTTTTACTCATAAGGGCTGTCTTTGACGCTGGCATACGTAGTCTTGTGTCATCTCGTCTATTTCGGCTAACAACATCTGATAAACGCATAAACAATGTAGGGTTGGCTTTAACAAACAATGCAACTTCCAGAATATATAAGGACGGAAGTGTTAGAAGTTGATATTTTTTGAAATAAGGTTTACAGCTATTCATTTTTTTTAGTCCGAACATGGCTCTTAGGCACCGCTTTTGCATTTTAAATATATCCTTGTCGGTAGAGTTTCCCCAGAAAATAATGCCATATCTCAAAACTGATGCTACTACACCATGGGACGCCATTATCAAAGCATCTATATTTATTAAAGGAGCTAATTTATGCAACGCATAGGCTGTGCTGCTTACTTTTTGCTTAAATACTCAATGTGAGCCTTCCAATTAAGTTGTTTATCGATTAATATTCCTAGGAATTTGGCGCTTTCGACTTCATTGATTTTATCGTTCTGGTAAGTTACGTTTAGATTAAGCATATTAATTTTATTTCTTTGTTGGAAAGATACTAATTGAGTTTTATTTAAGTTTATTTTCAAATTATTATTATTCATCCAATTGATTATTGATGTCAAAGAATTATTTATATCATTTTCATAATTGTCAAGTTGTTTACATGCTACTGTCAACGTACTATCGTCAGCAAAAAGAGTCATTTGATGCTCTGTTGATAATGGTAGGTCATTGATATAGATAAGAAACAGCAGCGGGCCCAGAACACTACCTTGTGGCACTCCACAATGAACAGTTCTTTCGTTAGAGGCATAATCCTCTTCCTTATAAGTTTCCATATTTATATTCTTTATTAAAGTGTACTGTTTTCTATCACTGAGGAAAGATTTGATCAATTGCGCAATATTTCCTCGGATTCCATATTTCATTAGCTTATCAATTAAAATGTCATGTTTTACGTGGTCAAATGCTTGTGTCATATCGCAAAGAATAGTACAAACTGGATTTCTCTTATCAAGATTGTGGATTACATTATTCAAAAATTCGAAAATAGCTAAGTTTATGTTTTTATTTCGTCGGAAGCCATTTTGTTCTTTGCAGAGAATGTTGTTGATTTCTAAATATGAGTAAATCTCATTTGAAACATATTTTTCAAATACTTTAGAAAATAGGTAAATGCAATAGGCCTAAAGTTTTCTACTCTTTGTTTACTTCCCTTTTTATGCAAAGGTTTAACTACAGCTGTCTTAAGACGCTCTGGGAATATTCCCTTACTAATACACTGATTCAGAATGTGACTTAATGGTCTGCTCAGCAAGTCACTAGTTTCTTTAATAATTATTGTTGATATGCCATCATTACCCTCGCTGTACGTATTCTTAAGACCTTTAATAATTAGATATATGTCTTCTGGTACGCTAGGTAACATGAACATCGATTTTTGTTTAAAATTTACGTTTAAGGTAGCATTTTTATTTGAGTCATCTTTTGAAACAATTCTCTCCACAAAGTATCTATTAAAATATTCGGATATTTCTTTAGGTTCTGTTATCAAATTATTACCTATTTCTATTTCTTGGATATATTCATTTGGTTTTTGTATTTTGTTATTATTTATCATTGTCCATATGGTTTTACATTTATTCGTTGATTTCTTTATCTGAAAGTCATTTTGGGATTTTTAGATTTTTATCCTTTGGATATCCATTTTGTTTCTTTGACATAGATATGGTTACGTGTTTAATTGGAAAACATGCTCATAGAGATTTGAAATCCTCCATAAAATATCAAAGCCTTGTTTGGATCATCGTTTCATAAACCTCTGCAATGACAACTGTTTCAATACAATGCGAAATTGCTTAACATTTTGGGAACAGATCTCTCGTTTTTTCGCAGGTATTTGAGTAATCGCATGTCATCGATGGGGTATTCATTAATTGTGCCGTGTGGTCGAAAGAGCAAGTTTATCATTCCGCGCTACATGTTTTTCTACAATTGTATGCAAATTGTCTATACATGTTTGACTCTTTAGTCTAGTAGGCTGTCTCAAACAAGTTTTAGATTGAAACTTAGTACTTACACTTCAATTCCAAGCACTTTATATTTATTTTCATAGTGTCAATATTGAAATCACCAGCCAGAATAATATCAAAACTTTTATGATTCCTTGTTAAGAACCTATATTTGTCTAATTTACAGTGAAATATGTCATAAACCTTGGATATTGTTAGGGACTCTATAAATACATATTACAATGAGTTTAATTTTTATAAGTTTGACTGCACGCACTCCCCATGCCAGGAATGGAAAAATTCGAATTTCCGGTATGGGTTTCCATACAAATCCCTTTTTTACAAGAATGCAGGCACACCTCTCCTACTCTTTTCACGACAGTAAGAAGCAGTTAATACAAAGTTTGGGATTACTAGGACCTTTCGTAACCAGACATAATAAAGTGCTCTGTTACAAACAATAACATCAACCGATTTTTTTATTTTCTGCAAGTTCTGTATACATATCCTAGTTCATAGATTTATTTATTAGCCAGCGATATTTTGATGTAGTATAGTAATATGTTGTTTAATTTTTGACTTATTAGAGGCGAAAAAATCTGAATACTCTTCGGTGCAATTGTTATTTAATTCAGTGTCCATATATATTCTATGATTTCATTAATAAGACTGCTAAGTTTTTTAAATTATTATCCATACCATTATTTATAGTGCCTGTGAATTATTAAACATACTATTGTCATAACTTAAGATTTGAATCAAATAAGTAAGCATAATATGATTTAAAATGTCCAGATATAATAATTATTAAAAGTTTCAACCCTCCAATTAAAAACTGTTGAGAAATATTTACACTTGTATGTTGGTAAGCACAATATATGTTTGTATGACTAAGAGCATTAATTTTTTCTTAAATTTATAATATATCAATGTAGTTATTTGTGGCAGAAAAGTTGTGTTCAGGAACAAAAATGATGCAATAATCATATATAGTAAATTGCTCTAGTTTTTTTTCAATACTTCAGTTAGCTTCTCTATTCCCGCATTTGGTGTTAGATAGTGAATATTTGGTATTCGAAGGTTGTTCGCAGCTATGTCACGTAATCTGTTATCTTTATTACTACTATAATGCATAATTGTCTAAAAGTTTCTTGCATTATTCTGTTCAATCTTGATAAATTAATATTGTTAATCTCTTTATGTAGATTTACCTATTTGGAGTTGATGAAGATTTTGCTTTTTTATTAGGACTTTCTATGATAATGGAGCTGGAATTACAGTTTTTTTTTTCAAGCTTTTATGATTTTTTAATGGTGTAATTTTTAACTTTTTTTGTCATGCAGTGTCCGTTTTTTAAATATAATTTAGCACAAAGCTTACTTTTGCCTGCAATGACAATAAAGTTTGTACATCCCGAATGCTGGCACAGATCTCAGCTTACTTTTGTGTTTCTTTGGTGACATTCGTTTAGCATCTGCAGTATTTTATCTGATTTACTATTTAAATGAAACAAAATTATTTTTTGTAAATTGACAGAACACTCTAAGAACACCGGTGTACACTACGTCGACGCGTCGTAACGCAATGGGCGTGGGCCTTGTGTTCGAGTCTGACCTCTGGACAACAGAGCACTGCAGCCATTGGATCCTGCAAGGTGTCTGCCTTATTATGAACACTGATTAACTGATGAATAGTGTAAGCAATGATACCATATCGATAAATAATTCTATTTAATTAATTACCTGTTTAATTTGTAAACTCAACATGTTCATGATCAAAAAAGAAAGTAACCTCTTGTCTGCACCAGGAATCAATGTTTTCTCAATAAATTAATCGATTAAGGACACTTGATCTAATTATTATGATGATTATATCATTTTTAATGATACAATGAAAAAAAAAACAATTTGTTTAATTAGTTTGAACATAATAGTTTTAATTTTTAGCCAACTATTTTGTTTATGTCATAATGTTTGAAGTGTTATGTTATTATGATATGATTCTGTTATAAATTAGTTGGAATTTATGTTATAGAATTTAAATATTTTAATTAAAATAAAGACTGATACATTATTAAAAAAAACTTTATTTGTTATGACTTAATATAGATGCAGTGTTTATTTCATGCAAACAGTTTAATCATACAAATTTGCTTTGTACCTGTGGTAAACATAAATTATAGAAGGATGTGCTTAAGAAGTCCTTTAAGGGTTGCCATTTAACCCATCCTTTGTGTTGCAAAAACTCATTGGATTGTTCTTTCCCAACAAAATGAGGGTCCTAAAATTATATACAATATCAAATGAATATCAGGTAATAAAAGTTTAAAATACATATATATTATTTTTTGGTACAGGGGTTAGAACCAAACTTTCTATAGCAATACTGCATGGGTAGGCCTGTCTTTGCAGTGGAACATTATAGACTGATAATTGTCTTTTTCCTTTTGCTTGTAAGTTTTAAATGCTTTAAAATTATATATGTATATCTTACACAACTAATAAGCTAGCATCATTGGGTAGAAGTTGAATACCCATGATACCTTTAGAAGAACAGTCCATATCTCCACCCATCATCACTGGACTCCCAAACTTTTCAAAGTGGGAAACCAATGTGTCTTTTATTGATTGCAGTTCATCACCTTTGTTAACATGAACTATTTTGCATGGTATGTCATACAACTTATCAATCACTAAACAAACCTGAAACAAAATATGTAAAGACAGCCATAATGGTAATGTAATCAAATTGAGATAATTAAGTTTATAAATGTTATACTTACAAATAGTTTACCAAAGATATTGCACAATTCTGTTATTTGTAAACAAACAACAGCATCAAGTATATATAATTACACAATGATCACAAGAAAGTTTTTTAGCCTTTTGCACATACTGCACAACTTGACAGTTAAATTTATTGTACTCACTTGCATAACATGCATAGCACAACATTTGTCTACATTTTACGAACAAATTAATACAACAATGATATCCAACACTATGACCAGATAACATGTAATATCTGGTAGCTTTGAGTATGACAACCCATTTGGTGAAGCGGTTGAGAGGTCAGCCGCAACACCAAGGGTTCCGGGTTTGATCCCCGGGCAGTACAAACATTTGTGTGCATGAACATGTCTGTTTGTAATGGTCTGGGTGTTTTCTATGTATAATATGTATGTATTTACAAAAAAAAATTATATATGTATATTTATCCGTTGTTTAGTACCCATAATACAGGCTTCATGCTTAACTTAGGGCTAGATGGCGCTGTGTGAATGTCAGTAGATATTTATTTATAATATTTAATATACATTCTAAAAATATTGCACCACTTTGGGGTAATACATTGAACTTTATACAACAGTAATGATCACAATTATAAAGAAAAAAGGTTCAAATCCTGACACATATCAATGTGTTTTCGAATTTTCGAAATTATATGTACGTTATCCGACGCTCTTACGGTAAAGGAGAACATTGTGAGGAAACCTTCATGCACGCCATCGAAGAGATTTAAAGGTTGTGTGTGAAGTCGTCCAATCAAAAAAGGTTGTGTGTGAAGTCGAACGACTAAGACCTAATAGGGTAACCTATACGGGTAATTAGGTATTAGTCGATCGTGCCCCTCGGCGGGGACGTTTAATGAGATGATGATGATAAAGAAAAAAACTTACTTCGAAACTCCCAATCCACTGCCGGGACTTATAAAAAGATTTTGGTTTGTCCTCTAAATCAACTAAAATCTTTTGAATTTCAAATATGGAAGGCACGGAGATATTCTCTAAATAGTTGTGGCTCATCCAGGAGCATATTGTTTGAAGGGTTCTGTATCCACATCCCCAACCCTGCAAAAGCATTCAGATTTAGGTTATGTACCTACGGAACTGTTTTACATATTGAATAATAAGATTTTGTATACCCCTGTCATCGAAACCATCGCACAAATAATGATAATAACTATAGTTTCCACGAACTAAATAGCATTTATTATTTGTATTTGTACTTCCAAGTCCACAATGTACATTTGTCAACAAATTTGACGTTGACATTTTATTTTTTATTTGGACAGATAGATGCAGAGTAGAGATGGGTGATAAATAACGTCACAGTGAAAAAATCACTGTGATCCGCTAACAAAAGTGATCACCGTGATCTGTCACCGAGGAACAACGTTCCTAAATAATGTTGGTCGTTCCGTGCGGAGCGCTGATCACAGTAGTCACGTCAGTCACGTTGTGACGTCGTCTAGCCGTGTCGCACAGCCGCGCGCGAGCGCCGATCACAGTAGTCACGCTGTGACGTCGTCTAGCCGGCTCGCGCGGAGCGTTGATCGCAGTTGTCACTACAGTCGTAGCGTGAGTCATCATGACTGGCTCGGTCGGCCATTCGGAGAATCGGCTTTCGTTTTGTCAGCTGCACTCACGACAACAGTAGATAATGCGATAGAAAAAGACAGCATAATAACATTCCACAGAGTTAAGTTCAATTTAAAACGGCGGATTATATATTTAATGCGTCATGATATATTCATGTAGAAGATAAATAATTTTGAATACATTTTCAAACTATTGAAATTACAATCGTACCCAAGTGTTATGCAAGTAGTTGATTTAAAAAATGTAATTATAGTGTTACTTTTAAATCATTATAAATAGATGATTCGTATTTTGATGCCACATTATCTATTTTTATAAAATAAAACCAGCTTTCCCTGTCCACTAAATGGTATGAGAAAACAGCTTACGATAGTAAAAAACTTGCATCAATTGACATCTATTTAATATTTTAATAATTTTAAAATTAAATTCGGCAGACATAAGCCTGTAAAAGTATGAACGAATTAACTTATGCTCTGTTTCTTGCATAGTAGCAAAAAGCAAATAATTGCTAATGACGACGTTTTGAATCGTCTATTGTGATCAAAGTGACAACGGTGACAATAACTTTCATACTGAAAGGAAGACGGAATTGTAACCTAGCGAAACTTATGTGAACCTTCCGCTGTGACTGCGTGACAAAGTAACGATTATTTTTTGACGTTACTTTTGAGTCACTGTCACGACTGTCACGTAACTGAGAAGTAACGATTTTGCACATGTCTAATGCAGAGGAATAATAAAGCTATAATTTTATTTAATTGCATCTAAAGGTACTTTTTACCTCTTCCTTTGATTATATCTACTTGATTAATATGTATAATAAGAACGATTAAGTTAGTCCGGTGTAGGATAAGTGATATCGAACTGTAGATATACTTGCAGCAATATCATATCATTTAAGTATCGTATTGCGCTTCAATAGTAATATTGACGTTTCAATGCTTTTGACATTTGTGTAGAATTTTATTTCTATGAAGTCCCGCCTCTTACTTTACATACTCTTTGGCTTTAGAAAAAGGTCACTTCTATCTAGTTACACATGTTTTGGTTTTTGACTTGAAACATATATGTATTCATCGAACAAATAGGCACATCCTTATAGCTTTTGTACGTTTTTTCACAAACGTACATGTAATCGTTTTCGAAGTATAAGCGGTTTTGTAAACGGTGACCTTACGAATAATAAGCAGGATATTAAAAATCCTATATACGTATATCTTTATGCAGCGGTTCAGGTTTTATCCCGACACGTGCGGCCAATTCAAACTGGGCTCGCGTGGTCAACTAAGGCCTTTCCACCATTTACAGGCTCGTGTCCCTCGGTGGGGACACTTAGAATGGCTTTGTATCCATGTACAAGAGTTATCTCTCTAATGATTTATATAAATTGTAAAAAAACATTCCTCAAGCAGGAATCGCTTATTTAGATTTATTCCAAAACAAAAAAGACACAAGAATAATATGCAGCGCACCGTAATTCAGCACTTAATACAGGTTTTACTTATATCACTACGAACTAGATACATTGTTGATGGGTTGTGGACCGTAACCCGCCGCGCTGGTTCAGGACATGATGGCACAAAATCTATCCGTAGGTAATTAAACATAATCATGATACTCGTAACTGATGCTACTGAAAAGTTTTAGAGAACCATTTTCATAAAATGTTGCATAAACGCTACGGTTAGGTGAGATGAAAGCTGTTGACAATTTGGAACACTTTATAAGTTGGCGTCAAAATTGTCTTGCATCCCGGGTAGCCAACATTCACGCTATGCCACTGTTAACAAAACACACTTGCTTCATTATATTTCTACTCTCATGCATAGGTACTCGTAGGTACCAGATTCTCGTCGTTGAAGAAACAACTTGGCAACGTTTTCAAAAAACCGCCATATAAAGCTTTGTGACTGCAAGGGTAATTTATTTCATATTCTGAAGCCAAACCAATGTTATATTACTTACTAGTATTATAATACTCGTTTAATAAAATAGTCCACTGCAGGGATCACATAATTACGTTTTTGAAAGTTTTTAAGCCACTTTAAATCTAAGTAATAATGTAACAATTACAACCAACGTTTAGGAGCCCGCTAACACTTTTTCCGTTTAGCGAATCATCATCATCAGCTCATTAAACGTCCCCACCGAGGGGCACGAGCCTACCCGTATAGGGTGATTAGGCCTTAGTCGTCCACGCGGGCCCAGTGCGGATTGGACGACTTCACACACAACCTTCGCATCTCTTCGCAGGTGTGCATGAAGGTTTCCTCACGATGTTTTCCTTCACCGTTTGAGCGTCGGATAACGTACATATATTTTCGAAAATTTGAAAACACATTGGTACGTGTCGGGATTCGAACCTCAGCCCTCCTGGTAGGAAGGCGACAGTCCGCACCATTGAGCCACCGACGCTCCTTAGAGCTCATCCCGAAACACAAAAGTGCATAACACTCCTGTTTCACGGGATGATATCTGGCACTGCGGTGGTACCTACCTAGACGACTCAGTATCGAATCTACCAACCATGGGTCTATTACAACCCATTTCCTTAATTAAATCCCCAAATTTCGCGTTACCTATAGGTACCTATTAATAACAAATTTTTTCGCTCTTTTCTGTGCAAGCCATCGCTGTGGACTTGACCATGGTCTCTCTTATTTTTCTTCAGATAGGTACTCTAGTTCTCCGCTCTACACAATTCCTGCCTTCACCAAGTTGCACATAACTGTTGCAAGTTTCGGGTCATTGAACGTCTTTAAATTACTTCAGAATGGAACCAAAGATCATTGGAGCAGAGATTTATTGACTTGGTTTTATGATGGGTCCGACGACCTATGTGCTGTATTAATAAATAAATAAAATATTTATTTGGTAAAATATTTTTAGGTGCAATGGTCCAGAAATATATTTCTAAGGTTCTATCCCCGTACATTAAAACTATCTATGGGCATACGATCTCTGTCTCGTATATTGTGAGTGTCTGAAGTAAGTACAGTATTAGTATGTTTATCTTTTGTTATATAATAGGACTAGAAGACGCCGTGTACAAGTATGTCTGTGGCTCAGAAACGCCTTTTCAAACAAAATTTACTTTGACAAAATGACTGGAACAGGAAAATATCGGAGAGTCAACCAAATATCTATGCGTACGAACAATGTACATAGATTACGTACGGAGTAAATAATAGGTATTGTTATATTTACACATATTAAGCGGTTGGCGAAGTGTTATCTATCGGCGTGTATAAATAGGGATCACAAAATTTTGGTTACTAGTGTATTTGTGGAGTTGGTCATTTATGTTCGTTTCGGCTTCCCACCATATAACAATGAAGTTTACTTTGGTGAGTGACGCGTGCACTGGCAATGCGACGGATAGAGCAATTTTATTGTTTGAAATAATAGTAGGCATATGCGTAAAAAGCGCAATAGGTGCGTCATTTTCCTCTTGTACTGGGTACTACTACAGTCAACAAAACACATGTTAGAAAATTGTTATAACATTGCGCTGTTAGAGTTGGTACCCCTCACGTACAGTTAATTATTGGTTATATAATATTTTTTATTTATTTATTTTCGTTTTACTGGGTTTTATTATGCTTGCTTTCGAAAAATTAAGGCCGTTGGGAATTTTGTTATATTTTGTCCACAACTGTTTATGTTACATTTCATATACATACCTACATATCTATAGATTTTATTGAATGTGAGTAGCCCTTACTACTTACCAAAGGTATCTATGTAAGTTAAATACGAGAATTACTTAAATTATATCTAAAATTCCTAATGCTAGAGACACTCGTCTGTTTAAAGTTTATTTTGGCTTATCTTAAAAACACGAAAATTATTTAAACAATGTTGTTTANATTTTGCATGAAATTATTTTTCACCGAACATAATCGCAGTGCGCGCATAGGTTACTATTGAAAATATTAGTATTTTTGTAAAATAAGATGAAAATATATTAAACGTACTTGGAAGTGGAGTAGGTGCCACAAAAACAAAAACTAAAGCACTTACCTAATTACTAGCTTTTGCCCGCGGCTTCGCTCGCATTAAATTCGGGATAACATGGTACTTTCATTTATCACTATACATAGGATTTCCCCTCCCTCCAACTTTAAAGGTTTCGGGGTCAATTTTAAAGGTTTCGGTCACCAACCCGCTTGCCCAGCGTGGTGACTACGGGCATTTACCCCTCAATGAGAAGCGCCACAAAGAATCGGCCCCAGTTCCCGGCAGCCCCACTATTCCCGACCACGGCAGCGGTCGCGGTCACGGTGGGGCGGGGGGTGCGAAGAATCCCCGGGTTACGGTAGGCTGCTACAAACAACTGTCACTGGCTACGTACAATGGCGTACGATGCGGCTGGACCATCACCTCTCCGAATTAGAAGAAGAGCTAAGTCGTATTAACTGGAGCATACTGGGGTTATCTGAAGTCCGAAGAGAGGGGAGGACACGATGACCCTGGACTCCGGAACTTGCTCTACTTCCGAGAAGGTGATAGGGTTTCCCAGGTGGTGTGGTTTTCTCGTTCACAAGTCCCTTGTCAGCAACGTTGTGGAAATCAGTAGTGTGTCGAACCGGGTAGTACCTTGTACTTAAACTCACCGACAGGTACTCCCTGAAGGTGGTACAGGTATATGCGCCGACCTCGTCACACTCTGACGAAGAGGTTGAAGCCGTGTATGAGGATATCTCCAGAGCCATACATGGCACAACTTCGACCTTCTACAATGTTGTTATGGGGGACTTCAACGCTAAAGTGGGAGTACAAGAACGCGGCGAATCGAAAATCGGACTTCATGGATTGGGGCGCAGGAATCACAGGGGCAGATGCTGGTCAACTTCCTCGAAATGGAGGGGCTCTTCTTGATGAATTCTTTCTTTAAGAAGAAGCCTCAGAGAAGATGGACCTGGCAGAGCCCGAACACTGTGACAAGGAACGAGATAGATTTTATTATGGCGGATAAGCGACATATATTTAAAGATGTCTCAGTGGTCAACAGGTTTAAAACCGGTAGTGATCACCGACTTGTCCGAGGCACTTTGAATATATGTTTTCAGCGAACGGTCTCGCTTAATAAAATCTACTCTCAGACCTACGCCGCTCCAAATACACTATGGGTCCGAACAGTTCCAATTGGAACTTCAAAATCGATTCGACTGCTGGAAACCACTGGCGACGTGGACGAGATAACCGACAACGTGGTGAAGCGGTGTGTAACTGGGTCGCAGGCATTTCCCGCCGATGAAACGAGCTAAGTCGTCCAAACTTTCTCCCGAAACCCTGGATTTGATGAGGCTGAGACGCGAGATGCCATCTGCTGCTGTTGCTTCGCCGGAATATCAGGCTCTCTCCAAGCGGATACGAAAACTCGTTCGCAGGGACCTCCGCTGTTTCAATACAAGGTTCATTAAGGACCTTATTGACAACAGGGGCCCAAAGTTTTCCAAAAACCACTTGGGAGAGCCATCTGGTTAAGCTTAAGACAGCAGATGGGCAATTGCTGCGACTCGCCCACAGATCCTGGAAGAGGTTGAGAAATTCTATGGACGACTGTATTCATCGAGCGCTCATCAGCCACAGACCGAGGACACCGAAGATCCACGTGCCCCACTAAGGCGCCATTATACGCAGATATCCCGGATATTGACGTTAGCGAGATTAGTGCAGCACTGGAGCAACTTAGGAATGGGAGGCCCCGGGGATGACGGTATTACGACAGAGCTCCTAAAAGCCGGTGGACACCCGTCCTTAGGGCATTAGTTGAGCTCTTTAATGCCGTCATCACCAAGGAACTACCAGAGGCGTGGTCCAGAAGCGTTGTCGTCTTATTCTTCAAGAAGGGTGAAAAACTCTCTTGAAGAATTATAGACCGATAGCGCTTCTGAGCCACGTCTATAAGTTGTTTTCCAGAGTTGTAGCGAACCGTCTCGCCATAAGACTGACGAATTCCAACCACCGGAGCAGGCTGGGTTTCGAAAAGGCTACAGCACCGTGGACCACATCCATACTGTTCGGCAGCTTATACAGAAGACCGAAGAGTATAACCAGCCGCTGTGTATGGCATTTGTGGACTACGAGAAAGCCTTCGACTCCATCGAAACCTGGGCTGTTCTGGAGGCTCTGCAGCGATGCGGTATCGACTGGCGATATATCGAGGTGATGAAGTGTCTCTCCAACGCAGCGACGATGACCGTTCAGATCCAAGACCAGCGGACAAGACCCATCCAATTGCGTCGTGGTGTGAGACAGGGGGATGTTATATCCCCGAAACTGTTACAAACGCATTGGAGGATGTCTTCAAGACCCTGGACTGGTCTGAACGAGGCGTCAACGTCAATGGAGAGTATATTTCTCATCTCGTTTTGCTGACGATATCGTCATCGTGCAGAGTCATCGGAAGAGCTTGCGGAGATGCTGAACAGCCTAAATGAATCTCCCGACGAGTTGGGCTTGGCATGAATTTGGACAAGACGAAAGTCATGTTCAAACATGTCATGCCACAACCGATATGCGTCGATGGCGTCCGTCTCGAGTTGTGCAGAATACTACTGGGCCAAACCATCCAACTTGGCCGGTAACTTCGAGGGAGGCTAGTAGGAGGATTCAGTTGGGCTGGGCGGCATTCGGTAAGCTACGTCAGGTCTTCACGTCAACTATTCCGCAATGCTTAAAGACGAAAGTCTTTGAGCAATGCGTCCTACCCGTACTAACATACGCAGCTGAGACATGGACACTGACTGCGGGATTGGTTCACAAGTTCAAAGTCACTCAACGCGCAATGGAGCGAGCTATGCTTAGGTCTCTCTTAGGGATAAGATCAGAAATGATTTAATCCGTAAGAGAACTAAAGTTACCGACATAGCCCGCCGGATCAGCAAGTTGAAGTGGCAGTGGGCTGGTCACGTATGTCGCAGAACCGATGGCCGTTGGAGCAGACGAGTTCTGGAGTGGAGACCGCGTCTTGGCAAGCGTAGCGTAGGACGCCCTCCGGCCCGATGGACCGACGACTTGCGAAAGGTCGCTGGTGAGGCTGGATGAGGAAAGCGGAGGACCGGGATATCTGGCGCAAAATGGGGGAGACCTATGTCCAGCAGTGGACTGCGATAGGTTGAATAGGGGTCAATTTCAGAATTTTTATTAGCAAAAAATATGTTATAGAGAGCTTACCTTAAAAGATAGACATATGCTCTCGCGGACTTTTTTGTAGACCTTTAAAAGTAGAACAATACTCTCATACATAACTTTTGTGTAACTTTAACCGTTTACTCAGCGTACGCAGCGGACTCCAAGTATGAAAAAATACCCCCGATTGTGAAACATTCTTCATTGCTGCTCCGCTTCTATTACTCGTAGCGTGATGATATATAGCCTATAGCCTTCTTCGATAAATAAGCTATCTAACACTGAAAGAATTTTTCAAATCGAACCAGTAGTTCCTGAGATTAGCGCGTTCAACAAACAAACTCTTCAGATTTATATATTAGTATAGATTTACAAAAAAAATGCGCCTTGCGGCTTTTCGGGCATTCACTGATGATGATTTCCCAGTAAACCTTCTGTTCATTTTTTTTGTGCTTCGTCGGGGGCCCCCCTGGACGTGGGGCCCTAAGCTAGAGCTTAATTTGCTTAAGGGTTAATCCAGGACTGGGAGTTAGTGAAATCACTTTAAGAAATGTATGAAATTAGGTTTTTACCATCTTGTTACATCAGAAGGATCACTAAAATCTTAAAATTGTGTACCAGACCGTACTCGGTAAATTGAATGGTGATAGCATTCAAAACACGTTCGGCAATTGTTTTCCATCCAATATTTACACTAGGCTAACACCAGACTGGGTTCTCAGAAATACCCACTTAAAAACATCAAAAAACGCGGATAAACGACTCAATTATCTAAGTATTGTTTTTGCCTATATTTCGCATAGATGTACCTATAAAAGACGGCGACTGTGTTTATATTCAGTGAGTACCTAAAAATTTTGACAGCTAACAGCACGATGAAGCTTATAATTGCGGTAAATAGATGTTTTATTTTTCTCATGTATTAAGAACACTAGGAATATGTGTTATTAATTTCATGTGTATACGAGTGAGTATACGATACACCTGGTGGTTAGTGGTAACGCCCCCAATGGAGACTCAGTGTCAACTTAGAAACATGGAAAGGGAAAAGGAAATATTTAAAGGGCATTTTGGGAAGTGAGCTGTGAGGTGATCGGTTATCTCATTCCTCGACGAAAAACGCACGTTTTTCACGCTTCGTTTTCTGTGAGGCCATAGTTTAGTCCTGTCTAGCCGGCCGTCTTTTCTTATTTATAAAAAATGAACAAAAACGTTAACCTTATGTATGCAACTTAGGCTTTTATTTAAAAGTTACACGCGACACATCGTAATATGAATTTACAAAGAAGTATTATACTCGTACATACCTATAGTTCAGCTTTTATACAAAACGAAACTTCTCCATTCATACATATTTTATTTGTTTACAGATTATGATATGCACTATCGTCGCATGCTTGGCTCAAGGTCTGTACTAATTATGAACTACAATAATGAAAAGATTGAAAATAGATACTAAACTAAAAGTTTATAAGCATTTGAAAAAAACCTACATAATAAATAATAGCATTAGAAAATAGAAAATAAAGAGTGGTATCTCTTTGTCTTCAAGGATAACATCAATGTCAATGGGCTGAAAAGTTCTTCCTACATTAATATAATGAGGGCTTTTCAACTTTTAGGTGCTCCTTCCTTTCATAGCTGTGATATGCTGTCTACGTTTTCTGAAATTAGATTATGACTATGTCCTTTCATGTTTCACAGATATAAACCCTGGATTTTTACGACCTGGAAACCAAGGTTAGTCTTACATCGAGTTAATTAATATTTACCTATGTACGAATAAGTAATAAAAAGCTCTGAACCAGCTACTCTCGCCACTTGCCCGATATAACAGAGAAGGCTATCAGCGGCAATCAGCAAAAAGTCTTGCCGATTGTTTTTAAATATACATAACTAAATACTCTCTTAATCTCTGTGCACGCCACTGAGTAAAACTGATGGTACTACATAGCAACATGTTGCTTTCAGTAAAACAAGAAAGCCTTTACCACAGTGTAGTAGCTAATGTGTGTCATAAATACTCTTCAATACTAGTGTGGCTTCGGCGAGGAGTGCTATGAGCAGGATTTTTTTGTAAGTACCTAAATGTAAGTAATTTCTTCTGTTGGTTTTGTGTTGGCTCATCTGTTGTATTTTAATCGTCTTATTTTATACGCATTCGGTGTTCTTTTCAATACAAAATTTATTTGTGAGGACCTTTAATTGGCTTTCTGTTGTATATGTGTATATTTGTGTTTCGTTGCTGTTGGTCCTCCTATGAAATAAATAAAAATCATAATAACAGGCAGTAACATAAGGTTATAGTAACAGGCATTAGTTAGGTCAATCTTCAATCAGAACCAGTTTTACAAATAACATCAGTTTTAATTTAGGTACTTACTCAATTAATTTGATGTATTTTTTCAGATGCTTATCAGGGGTATAACCGGCCTTACAGTGAGTAAAGATTATATTTTAACTTTGACAATACAAAAAATGAATATTGAAAACATACGAAACTATTTTATGAAATATTTGACGAATATTGTAAATACCCTTTTCAGATAGCCAGCAATTTTTGTACGGCGGCGGTGTGGAAACCGTGAGTACTTATATTTTTATTTCGTATTCCATATTTATAGAGATATTATTTACTCAATCGGTATACCTAGTATAACCCTGGCGCAATAGTCAGGGTTATGGCAGTTGGATACTGTTGTTGAATATACTTAATCAAAAATAAGAAGAAAGCTCAAAAATTAAATATAATTTACAAATACATCCGTTATTATTTGGTCATAAAATATTTTATAGGCAAGTGCAATTAAAAAGATCGTGAGTTTAGGGGTGAATGTCGACTGGAATATTATTCTTTTTTTACAGATCCCGGAGCTAGAGGACCCCAGCTGTCATCGATTTAAAATACAAATAATGATTTTTATTATTAAATGTTTAAAATGCGCCTTTTCGACTTGAATTTGACTCATATTATTTCAATATAAGTTTCATGAACACTAATATATTTTTGACTATAAACATGTTTATTTATTTTAAAAACTCTTTACTTTATCTAGGCTCCACTGTTGTTAGTATTATGCATACAGGATTCTTCTCTAAAAACGCATAACTAGGTATACTAGGCAATTCGGAATGAAAGTAAGTAAAGAAAAAAGAAAATCGATAATCAACACATTTATTCCTTTTACTAATAATGAAATTAACTTTTTAGATAAAATTTTAAAATCTTACTGTTAAAAGATTTTCATTCCTTGAGAAAAAAATTATTGTAACCCAAAAAAATATAAAGGATCTCTTAATTGTTAAGATCAAAACCAAGCTTATATGCTTATGACGCATTCTGTGAAGGTGCAAGGTGCTGGTTTGCTACCAATATTTATTTGATCCAAAACTGTGAACACTAACACATGCACAAAATAAGGCAAGAAAAGTCACAAGAGAAGTTCTGGTAGCTATATTTGATCACGTCCTCATATGCTCGTTTGCTATCGATGATATAAAAGTATCGCAAATAAATATTTACACACACACACACATACAAGATGTCCATTGTTGGGAATTAATTAGTGCGATTGTCGCCAGAGACTGGCGCAAACGTCTCGGCACGCGATCTTCAGCCGACATTAATAACTATCCATCCAATTATCCTCGATGCTTTGATCTGTTAACATATACCTACACCTGGGCATGAATACGTATACTACATCATCTACATCCATAATATACAAGGTCACAAACCAGATTTCACAAACCTAAATGCTTTTATGAATAGACGTGGCTTATACAAACTACCGACTCTTTCTAATAGCAGGTACTTTATGCTATTAAGGTAGGTATGTAAATAAAATCTTGAGAAATCATTAGCCTTTTTCATAAAAACCTCATCACGGCTTGTTATATGTGAAGAGTGATTTTTTAAACCGTAGGTGCTTGTTTCAGCTTTTTATGTTAGAAGTGTACAGGACGGTCAAGACGCTTATCTGATGGTACGCCTGACCACGACAGAACGGTATTGAAAGCGACCAACAACTGATAGACAGTTATTATTTTCCGTCAATGCAGGACTGCGCCCGTCACGGGACCGAGACAACAGATGTTAGGTCTCTTATACTCTGTAATTTCACTAGCTACAGTGCCCTCATCCCGGAACACACAAGTGCATAACACTCCTGTTTCACGAGACGATATCTGGC
This sequence comes from Leucinodes orbonalis, assembly GCA_019425675.1. Taxonomy (NCBI): domain Eukaryota; kingdom Metazoa; phylum Arthropoda; class Insecta; order Lepidoptera; family Crambidae; genus Leucinodes; species Leucinodes orbonalis. The sequence goes on from PQWD01008737.1 coordinate 72,439, forward strand.
ACTGCGGTGGTATCAACGACCACATAACCCATGTGGTCTTGGAGTGGTACCCTACATAGACGACTCACTTTCGAGTCTACCACTAGTAATACAGTCAACAATACAGATTTCGATTTTACTTTCTGCTATAAAAATAACCTAGATTTCTCTCTTATTTTCTAAATGTTCTAACGCTGAGACCATCTGGAATAGGATATCTTTTAATAATGACCGTTAAGTGATGGTTGTTACATACTTTTAAGAAAACAAAAATAACAGCGTAGTAATAGCAAATAGAAAATAAATTTTACATAATAAGGTTTATATAATTATTTATACCTTACCTCTTTCGGTACGTGCGTTTAAAACGCCAGTCATTTTTCAGTGAGTGAAATACAATCGTACTAAATTTTCTAGCTATATTTTCGAAAAGTTACATTTTCAACAAAATTGTAGTTAAGGATATGCTCCCTGCATAAGGGCTGCTGAGACCCAGATTATGGTTGTCCTACAAAATATGCTATCACTACATTTTCAGTGGTTTACAAAATATTTTAAGTGAAAGTTTACTTTATATACTTTAAGTATTTTTAATTTTAGATTGGTTATAGTTGAAATCTCTTGTATATATTTTTAGTCGGCGGGTTCACTAGCTCTTGGTCTAATATAAATCTGTCAAGATTGCTATTTTTTTATTTACCTATACTAGTACAACGTGCCTTCACAATATAATCAATCATTAACTATATGTACTGAGATAATTTTTCCTGTATGTAGTTATAAGGAACTAATGCATCCTATTACACGTAATTTCATTGTTTTTACACTAATTATACTGCTCTCGTTGTGATAATAATGCCTCAGAAAGTGAGTATAAAGGATTCCTGATCACTTTGTCACTTTGTATTATCCAGGAATCTCTAAACAAGCAACATGTCTCGAGTTGTGGTGAGTACTCATGTTTTGTTCTATTTAACAAGGCGATTGAGTCTTATATAATAATGTTACGATAATTTTAATTAAGTAATAATTTTTATGGGTTGTTTTACAAACTAAGCCGGATTCGAGTTTCTATTTCGGCCTGACTTTTCTTTACAATCGTTTAGTTTATACTAAAGGGAAAACTAAATATTCAATGGTGTGTTTTACTTTATCCAAGTGGCCATTTAGATAAAAATCACACATTCACCAGATCCGTAACGAGTGCAGATGGTTCTAAACCTAAGGACGCTCCAGAGTGGGCATCGAACCTCGGCTTAGGTCGTTGTATGGGGGACTCAGCAGCAGTACGTGTCGACACCGCGAATAGGGACTGGTCGAACCTACATAAATCCACGATAATGGCGGTATCAAAGATGCGGTTTGTTTGCTGCTGTTTTATTGTCAACACATTAAGCGTTAAGGTGGTTAGAATTTGCAATTGCATAGTCGAAGAACGTTCGAGAATGCTCACTTAAAAACGGCGAGATAGTGAGCAGTCATAAGTGTGGAAATGGTCGATGTCAAGGCGGGAATAATATTCTCTCTCTGAATAATAGAATATCTCTTATAGGTAACGATGTGAAGTTTTTGTAAAGAATTGTGACTAAATATATACAATACAATCCTCAGATCTTCGTATGCCTGCTGATGCTGGCTTCAGCTGTGGTGAGCTTGGATCTGCCCGACGCCAAGCTCCCCAGCGACCTGCCCAAGGCCCCCGACGCACCTAAGCTGCCTGATGCGCCTAATCCCTGACACCAAAGGCCTGTTACCTAGTTTCGGTAAAAAGAAGTAGTCTGCTGCCTTCCCCTTGACAACCAGCGCAATGACATGGCCAAGTTATACCAAAGTTGATTAGTATTTTCAATATGTAACGCAAATAAATGGAGCTCCAGCATTCTTATTTTTTATTTCGACTTTTTTTAAACTCATTGGTTAAGTACATATAAGGTAAGTATACAACTGAAAAGTACTAATTGAAGAGGTTCATCATTTTTAGTGTGGTAGAGTCACGCTTGGGCTCGTATGGGAGAGTTCGGTGTGACCACGGCCTCATAAAAATAACATTTTGTATGCAAAAGGGTAAAGGCGCGATAATTACAACCTGACCGCCTTTAAGGCAAGAGTGAATAGGCTGTTTTTATGCAGGCATGATTCATCCTCGGCCGCATCATCACTTACCATCAGGTGAGATGGAGGTCAAAGGTCTGCATATAAAAGATTTCAAAAATGCCCTAATTATAAAAAATTTCTTCTAGTATTTAAAATATTTGTTTAATTTAAATAATGTCTGTGAATTCTTCAAAGTTGTGCTTGATGTCGTCCAACCCGCACTGGGCCCGCGTGGACGACTAAGGCCTTATCGCCCTATACGGGTAGGCTCGTGCCCCTCGGTGGGGACGTTTAATGAGCTGATGATGATGATGCTATGAATGAAGCTAGTTTATTCCTTTGTGTTTTACTCTTATTTATTTTTAGGACCTATCAATTGCGGATTTCTCAATTTTTTGTTGAATGTACCACATGAGCCATTTAGGTAGGATGCTTCTATTCTCCAAAAGTGTTAGGTTGGGACCACTTTTATTCTTAACTAATAAAAATAAAACCATTTATTGTACAATTTATTTATTGGATGTTTAAATTTGTACAACAAGTAACAACATTTAGATATTTTCTATAGAAACGAAACCTCTGTGCTTTTTTTAACAATTCCATTTCCGCAATTTATTTTTACAAGTCTATCCTGTTTAATAACCAAACTCTTGGTATCCACCGTGATGTTGGTCGTGTCCACCATGCCCAAAGCCACTATGACTACCTTGACCATGTCCGCCGTGGCCACTTTGTCCAAAACCACTCTGTCCGGGACCGCTAAATCCGCTCTGACCGAATCCCTGTTGACCATGACCGTTTTGACCGAATCCCTGTTGTCCGTGACCATTTGACCGAATCCCTGTTTTGCCCGTGACCGTTTTGACCGAATCCTGGTTGACTTTGACCAAATCCCTGTTGTCCATGTCCATCTTGACCAAATCCTTGCTGACCATGTCCGCTTTGACCAAATCCTTGTTGACCATGTCCGTTTTGACCGAATCCCTGTTGACCGTGACCGTTCTGGCCAAATCCACCTTGACCGAATCCTCCCTCATGGCCATGGGCACTCCCACCGTGACCATATCCGCTAGAGTAACTTGGCATACCTGAAATGTTTAAATTAGGATCTCTTATCACAAAAAACGACAGTGGACAGTTAATCTGTTAGCCTGATAAAGGACAACTGACTAAGGGTCTATTGATATATACGACGGCCGCCATAAACATTGAATAAAACAGTAGCTAGACTTCCCTGTGCGGGAAGGCATGTACCCTCCAGTGGATTTTATAGGCTGATGACGATAATAAATAATATTTAATATCCACTGACACTCACACAGCGCCATCAAGCCCCATATGATACTACATACATACTAAACAACTGATAAGGGTGTACTTATAAATATCTATTTTTTGTAAATACATACATATTGTGTAATTGATGAGGGTTCCTCTAATAATTGTATATTACAATATTAGGGTACCTTATTAGAACTTTATCAGTTGTCTGATGTGTGTAATAAGACAAGCCTTTTAGATGTAGTTTACTAACCCTAGCGTGTAAGAATAATGTTACTTATATTATGAACCCTTGAATCTCTTTTTAAATTTCGATTATTTCAAATAGTTTTTGGAATATTTAAAAAAAACAAACCCTTATTTTTTGTTTTGCTCTATTGTTTATAACTTTTGCAATATCTTTGGCCATCTTGGCAATTTGATTGAATGTTCTAGATGCAATTTTCGAATCAATGACCAAAATAGGACTTGTGACAAAATAGACTAGGACGCGTTAGCGTGTGATGAAACTTGCTCTTCTTCATCTCTATCTTCCATAGAAATGCTATGGTGTAAGGCCTGTGCCTTACAGTGGGTTAGAACTTGATACATACGTAGCTTGTTGATATTACTAGTAAAAGGCGCACCTAAAGCTGTGTTAAATAAGTTTGGTGTTTAAGTTGTCAGCATAACATTATATTATATTACAAACACAATAAGCAAGATTGACTTACCGTACACTGATACAGCAATCGCCAAAACAGCTACAATCTGAAAATTATAAGGTTAATTAGGTAAAAAATTTTCACTGCACTTTAAATTCACTGATTTCACAAAAACCTAATGTGTATACAACTACTGCGTATTTTTGGTATGTTTAATTCTGTATATAGAGCTAAGTTTAAAACGGTTCAACTAATTTAATATTATATTTTATATCATATTTTTTTATAATATGTAATAACTTAAAATTATAAAAAATATGATTATAATATTAATAACTTAATATTATAAAATATCATTAAAAGTATTTTATGAAATAAAATAGACAACAAATTTGAAAGTACCATATTTGACCTTTAGCCCTTTACTTTCGATACTAAACATACTCACTTTTAATGTGGCCATTTTTAAGTTACGCAAATTAAATCTAAGTTCCTGTTGTTTATGTGCGAAATAATGTCAAACGATTTTATAGCCAATAGTTATCAATTTGACCCAGGGTAAATATGAATTATAACAACTTGATAGCAATGTGGTTACAGATTCAAATCTTATGTTTTTTCTATAATTTTATAACTTGATCGAATTAGGCCATATTTGATGATTGATACGAAAGCATTCTTCCTTTTGTTAGTTAATCTTAAAATAAAATCCTCTATAATGCCATTACAGAGAGATTCTGAATCAAAACCTTGTGCTATAATTAAAAATACCAATACTCAAACTGGCAAAATTCCCTAACTGCTTACGAAAAATAACAAACTATTTATCTAATAAGGGTATCAAGGTATGTACATATTTATATATAAAAATATCTAACAGATTTTTAAGATTTATTTAATAGTTAAGTAGTACCTTCGTTTCTAATACCATGTGAAGAGTACAGTTTCTTCTTGAATTTTACGTTCGTTACATTCACCAAAGAGTATATAACAATACGTTTTAATTTTCAATATTTTCTAATTAAAGTTTTAATTGAATATTAGAAAAGTAGTGAGTAGGTTATATTCGAAAAAGTATAGTTACCTTAGCGTATGTAGGTAGGTACGCATGGATCATTACTGACCTAATTAATTTTTCCTGTTCAGTCGTCATCTAAGCAGAACCGATCCGCCTCAATGGTCGTCGATACTGCTTAATGCTCCTAGAATTACCTCATAAAAGAAAATTGCCATTATGAACGGCATTTTCAGTCAATTTATGAATAGCTTGTAGTACTTTGTACTTTTATTTAGATTAATACTCGTATTTACAGAGATTTACCTGTTTTACAGCTGTGTGATAGAATAGACAGAGATGATGAGCAATCAACGCTCTGGCACGTTAAAAAATATTGCCGATTTGATTGCTGAAGGCGCTATTTAAGTAAGTAAGTAAGTAAATATTTATTCAGTGAAAACATATACAATAACAAATACAGTAAATCACAAAAAGAACATAAAAAACCTTTCATTCTTTCTTAAAAATAATAGTATCACTGAAAAGGCACGTACTCAGCATATGTCGAGGCAACACAAGCGCCTCGACACTGGTCTTCCGTAGGTGCCTCGAGAGGGAGAGCACTACTGCACACAAACGTATTTACTAAAAAACAGTTACAGTTACAATAATGACATAAACTAGGGTAACATAGCGTCGGAACTTAAGTGAGCGATGAATAATAGTAATAAAATAGAATAAAGTGAGCGGTCATAATATAAATACATACACATATGTACACACATACATACATAATATATATAATATATATATATATAATATTATATATATATTATATATATATATATATATATATATATTATATATATATATATATTATATACACATACATACACACACGCATACATATATATATATATATATATTATATATATATATATATATATATATATATAATATATATATATATAATTAATATCTATATACATAATAAATGGACGATGAGGGGAAACACAGTCATAAATATGCAACTAATTACTTTTGTAAATTTAAAATATATTTTTTATAATTACATCGGAAGGAGTTTAATGAAGGACACCCTTGTAAGGGGGGTGGGATATTATTCCAGCATTCGTGCAGAATACCGAAACTGCCAGGAATCTGCAGTGCGTGTGTTGGCATACAAGACGTGTGGCAATCCTAGCTCGTTAAATGTTTAATGTAGATTTAAAAGAAATTTATTTTCACATAAAACTTACAAGTTCATTACAATGAGATTAAACTTAACATACATATTATTATAATATTATCGGTATATATTTTCCTTCTCTGGATCTTGGTGATATTTAAAGTTCTTGGACGTGTTTTTACAAGAGTTTTGAACATATTTATATGTCACACTCTTTAATGTTGTTCGCACGTCACTGTGCTCCTTCGAATAATATTGTTTTTTTACCGTATTCAGTGCGAGGAGTAATAACCTAAGTTGGATTTATTTCTTAAGTACGTGTTGTGCTGTTTCTCTCTAATTTTATACTGCCTTGATGGAACCATTATATTTTTTGGACAAGATGCAGTGCAATGATAATAAAGTGTTGTATGTTAATATTTTAGTTTTTGGTAAATTCTTTGTTGAAGTGAGGTAGGGATAATGAAATAAGACTTAATAATTCTATTTTGTGTTCTTTGCAATGGATTTAAGTGACTTTTAACCGCGAGCCCCATATTTCTACTAAATATTCTAGTGTGATTTAAGTATGAATGGTTCTTATCTTATGCGGAAGGCAGGATGATGTTTTAACAATGCCCCAGTATTGCCATTAACTTTAGTTTTAACGTAGTTAATATGGTTTCCATGATAACTTTTCATCTATCCAGAGTCCGAGATACTTTTCTTGCCGAGAACGTTTATAATTTTATTGTTATTGTGAGAGGGGTAAATTGTGGTATAGGTTTATTTTTTGCAGCAATATCATAAAAGATGTTTTGGTTGCATTAATAGTTAACAAATTATACTTGAACCATTCATTTAATATGTTCAGGTCCTTTTGAGCATTATCTAACATTACATGCATAGACTTATCAAAATAAAATAGGCATGTATCGTCTGCATAAAGTGTTAGGTGTTAGGTATTAAAGGCCCGATTATTGAACCTTGAGCTATGCCGTAAGACATTGTTTTGGTAGAGCTGGTAAAGTTATCCATTTTGACAACTTGACTTCTGTTTTGAAAGTAGGAAGCTACATACTAAGGGCTTTCCTGTAATACCTATATCATTTAAATTTTAAAAGCTTTTGGTGACTCACAGTGTCAAATACTTTTTTTTATGTCGATTAAAATACCTAAAGCCAAATTTTTTTGGTCAATGTGAATTTTGATTTTCGAACTAAGTCCACCGCTGCAGCGAGAGTATTAGATTGAGCGCGGAATCCGAATTGCCTTCCAGTAAAAAAAATATTTTCGACTAAATATGAGTTGTGAGATCGCCTGGATTAAAAAAAAATTCAAAAATCTTTGAAATTACCGGCAGCACCGACACAGGTCTATAATTCCCTGGATCCGTCCT